>CAWWDR010000876.1:10000-15307 GCA_963942565.1 Maea johnstoni | reverse complement strand
TATGTATGCATGTATAGATAGATAGATAGATAGATAGATAGATAGATAGATAGATACAAAGATAAATAGAAAGGTGTAAAAACTTCTTCATTGGCTTGAGGCTTTATAGGTTGTGTAGTAAGTGGGACTAGTTTCAAGATCGACGTTCAGCACTCTCCGGTTGATTAGCCAAATCAAAAGGTCGTCACTCCTCCAGCATTCACAGGCCCCCCGAACACCCCTGATGACAGCCTAGGCAATATGCTGTCAATAAGGCCTAAATAATTAAATTGCGAGTATTTTCTGACAGGGTATTGTGAGGGCTGTCAGGGCCAGGGTCGCCTTATCTCACCTGCATATGCTACTACTTCTATGGATAAACCCTCTTTAACTAATTACCCACACACCCACACTACCTGCCATAGGCGAGCTGCACTGCGCATGCGCAATGGTGATGTGGTGCACCCATGGGTGGGATTGATTCATTGGTTGATAATCGTTTTGGGTTTATTACAGTAAAATGTATATACACCGGAATAATATTTAAATGAAACAAGAAATACATTTGAAGATATTTATGCAATCGGCATGTCTCGGACTTCTATTGATATATACAAAAGCATGGATATGGCAAATATGTACAAAGGATAGTCCAACAGTTTAGTTCTTACTTCTTGGGTGGTCCTGCATAAAGCTTATATATACTCGAGGAATCACTATGATTTCTGAAGATCTTGATATCGAATGCTTGCTACAAATTCCTTACTTCCTTTCTTTCTCTCAATGATCATACTATTTTTCTGTATTTCATCTCTATTTCATTCTCATATATTTCGTAGTCTGAACTACAGTCAATATATATATATATATATATATATATATATATATATATATATATATATATATATATACATATATATATATATATATATATATATATATATATATATATATATATATATATATATATATATTTACATATATATATATATATATATACATATATATATATACAGTGTATATATATATATATATATATATATATATATATATATATATATATATATATATATATATATATATATATATATATATATATATATATATATATACAGTATATATATATATATATATATATATATATATATATATATATATATATATATATATATATATATATATATGTATATGTATATATATATATATATATATATATATATATATATATATATATATATATATATATATATGTATATATATATGTATATATATATATGTATATATATATATATATATATATATATATATATATATATATATATATATATATATATATATATATATATATATATATATATATGATGTTTGTCTCAATATAAATATATCTGTAGATACCACCTGTCAACAAACACGTCCATACAATGCCCATGGACAAAACGGTAGCACTTTTAAACCTGTCAGTAAAAATACCTCTCTACGGAGACCACCTTTGACGCTTGTAGCAAGTGGCCTTTCCAGCAGGTCTGGCCATACATGCATCCTCTCCCTACAAGCAATAGCGATAAGTAGAGGTGTTTCTACAGGTATGGAAATCTCACAATTGGCAAATCCCTCTTAAGTTTGTTATTTGATTTCTATCCCACCTGCGTTGAAAATAGCCTTAGGGGGTAGAACCATGACCTGGCGAGCTTATAGTATGACCAGTTCGTACAGGGTAAGCTACTGATAACCGATTGGGTATGGGTTGGGTTTCCATGCAGGGTTTATTGACCCACTTTTATGTATCAATCTCAAGTAATTCTCAAACAATTTCTATATTGGTTATATAGAAAAACACCAGGTTTTCTCTTTTTCGATGGTCACATTGTTTCAATCAACGATATCATATGATGTAGTCCTATATTTGGTGATGATGATTTTAACTAATGTTAATGCAATAGTCATTAAAAGTCTCCCCTGGTATGCGAAATGTACATGTAACATATGAAATACACATTCTGGTATGTGACATACTGGCCACTCTAAAGTATTGGTACGAGAAACATCACGACAGAATTGGAATGTATTTACCTAGAATGATGCCTGTCTCAGATTTTACACAGGAAATGTATTGCTTCTATACCATTTATTGTGGTTTCATCAGTCTTCATCTTCTCATTAAAAGGATGGGTTTAAGTTAACCTGCACACGGTATAATATTGATCCTATCAGTGTGGGCCATTATTTCTTGAATGACCACAAGTGGAAGTGGATGGTATTCGGAGGAATCATTTTCTACCTCATATCCGCTAGTTAATGAAAAACTCATTGGCATAAACCTGAATGTGATTCTAAACTGAAAATCACGATGCATGGCGACTGGGGATAAGGTTGGACGGAGCCGTGACTGCTCAAATACCCTTAATTGAAATGTACACCTGGGTCTGCCGTCCACTCTATTGCGGGTGTCTATGATTGCCTGGAGATGACCGCATCCTTCGCTGACCCGTGATCGCCTTTCACGCAGGTAAGCATCCCTAGTTAGCCATCGTCAGGTGAGAGCGCCCAGAATGAGCCTCACCACAGGTCGGAGCGGCGCTGAAAAGAAGTCGGCCATGTTCTATCAAGGTGCGATTATTTAGGAGTATATAGAACCATTGAGGGGCTCCCCACTACTTGTTCACGCTCGGCCAGAGTAATAATAGCTTGTCATGTCGAGATCTAAGATACTCCTCTGACGGTTTGCGCCAACCTGTCAAACCCTCATCGCGGGCAAGAAAGGGTACAGGTTCCTCGTCGAGACCCGAACCCAATTTTCGGCCTGATCTGTTGACTCATAGCAACTTTCAATCAAATGGAACGCTGTTTAGAGGGGTGCTAGCACTACGAGGGCATTTACTATTATTCAACCCTGGCTCCCAATCGGAGTGCAGGGGTAGTAGGTATTAACACATCAATGCTCGCAGCAGCCAAAGGCAGACGAACAATGTTGCTGAAATCTTTAAGGTGAAAGCATTTATAGGGAAATATTTGATGGAGAAATGTTCATAAGAGTACTACCAACAACTCTCTCTCAAATATTTTGTAGAATGATACCGGATTCCCAGGTTATCGTCATAAGTAGTAGTGATCCAGACGACAATTTCTCAAGCACCCCTTAGCATTAATGAGTTAAGTAGGACACAGCACAGTTATCCACCTACCTAGACCTGTTGTGTGTGATGTGATGCCACTACAGTATAGTATATAACTTATGATAATATCTGCTGCAACCTGCATGAAAAAACCCTTAAAACACGAAACTGGGGGAGGATGATTTGTCGCTAACGTTCATGGTCTTTCAGGTAGCTAAGTGCCCCCATTTCATGCCTCTCTGATTTATCCCTCCGTCTTGGCGTCTAAGGGCACAGGGCGATTAATTATCACTTTGTAGTGCTAAATAGTATGGCAACTGCAAATAAAATACCTTACTCGGAACATTCATCTTTGGCGGATTCCAAAAGGTGGAGTGCAAATAGAAATATCTCCCACTCGTTTTTGAAGTGTCAACTAAATGTTCACGTGAATACCATGTTCAGCTGTACGAGGGCTTTAAATCTGGAGCAAGGCACATAAAGTTATACGTGCAATGTTTTGGGTCGGTGCCTATGCAAATACTAACGTCTCTTAATCCTAAGATGCTTAAGAGTTCCTCCAGAAGTTGTCGTCTGTAGCTATGGAACTTTCAACAATAACTAAGAAATTAAGAAATTTCTTAGCAAATATCTGAAGAAGAGTTGTCAGTAGTGTCCTAATTATCTTTCCCTTACAAATATTTTCCCATATATTCTTTCGTCTGTAATATTTTGCCAAAATGATATTGTTTGACTACTTTTGGCCGCTAATTGGTTAAAACAATTTTTGGGTTATCCAATCAGTGACCTTGGTTTGACTTTTTATGTCATATTGTTGTGAGGGAGGATACCGAGTGTGACGTTTGATTGGTGAATCATTGTCAACACAGTAACACGCCCAAAAAATATCACATTGTGAGATATTAGTTGTAGATTTTGAGAAACATTGGTTGATAGAAGGTGGGTTAATGACTCCAATGTTCAAAGAACGTTTAGAGATTCCACTTGTTATGACGTAAACGTCTTTAACAACAATGGAAAAAGATTTGGCGTTATGACGTATTGATGATAACATTTTGACAATGCACAAACATATTATATTTGATGCTCTCTTTCAAGTGCACGTCGTTGTTTTAATAACAACCGGTGAGTTGTCAAAACTAGAGTTGTCTTGTAGTTTAAATCGACTGCCACATGATTTAGAGAAGATGAACAAACTTAGACAGTTTAAATGGACTTGCAATGCTTGTTTCTTGCAATTAATACCATCAGACACAGTATTTATACGATACCGCATATCTGGTTTGCCAGCATGCTAGTATCTTCAAATAGGTGCTAGGATATTCTATAGAGGCTATTGGGGTCGAACCCACTCATTTCACCTTAATCCCTCCATACTTAAGAAGACTGCATAGGATATGGTAGATTGGTACTGGTTATTCAATACCTTCTTGTACTAACGGGTCCACACATCTAGTAAGACACCAATATGTCAAACTACAACAGGGATGGTCTTGTAGTGAGAGGGGTCTGTTCGGAGCAATGGATGATGAGTCAGAATGGAGGGTAGATCGCATTTTAATCATTTCAACGTATTCACGCCTGAGCGGTGCTAAGCACCCGTACTGACAGCCAGTGCGAGGCACGGAACACCCAGATCGGCCCGCCCCCTTTCTCACGACCGCGGAACTCGCATCGGGAGGCGCTGACAACACGAGGTTGAGTATGGTGCTTGTGGAAGATGTAGTGGAGTTGGCCTGATGGCAATCGTCATCACGTACACACACCTGGCAGCTGGCGAGACAGAGGGAGAGAGCGAGTACTGTTTGACTCGTGTCGTCATCCTCCTCCTCCTCCTCATCATCATCATCATACTCATCATCGTCGTTGCCTTTGTCGTCATCGTCATTATCATCATCGTCGTCGTTGCCTTTGTCGTCATCGTCATTATCATCATCGTAGTTGCCTTTGTCGTCATCGTCATTATCATTGTGATCATCATCATTCATCCTCATCATAATTGTGAGCATCAGCCCTAACCTTGTACACCACAGCAGACAGCGGTAGTAGCATCGCAACCACAACAAGACAACAAACAACTTCATTCATTTTCCTTCATGCCCAACATCAAAGCAGAAACATAAACACGAACCACTTCCTAACACTGCGCCACTTCCTAACAAATGATAAGCTTATTACCAACGATACTGTTAAGAAATCTATCTTCATAATCATA
>CAWWDR010000876.1:0-7500 GCA_963942565.1 Maea johnstoni | reverse complement strand
GCCTCGCGCCATTTTCAGTGCGGGTAATTTGGCGAAAAACATTCTGGTGACATTTCCTAATTGCGTGTTTGCCATTCTCTCTTAATTACACATCTAGGCGTGAATTGTAAGTGCCTTTCCAGTCTTTTCATTCAGGGCCGGAGTTGCCCCTGGCCCCCTCTCTGTCTCCCCATTTGTCCCTCCCTCTGGGTATCTCTCCCCTCTCACTTTCCCACTAATTGATCAAGCCATGCAATTCAATATGGACTTTCAATTTGCTTATGATTTAGACTGCTCGAGGATACACTATGTTTTATCCATTCTCGTGCTTGATGTTTTACTGTTAAAACTTGTAATAATATCCTTTGTTTGATCATATACTTTAGTTCTACAAAGACATTTTCCCAATGGATCTATACTATCCAGCTTTTAATACATTTCTATGTCTATACTGTACCTTTATGTATGATAATCTCTGTAGAATATTTTTGCGTTCTTTTATAGAGGCATACTTTCCATGTGTAGCTGATCTAAACACAACAGTCGTTAAAGTGACGTTTGTTAAGAGCCGCTCTTACGCAAAGAGTTGCCAAAGAACTGAAATGATTAGTAATTGTCTTCTTTGAGTCAAGTCCTATAACTGCAATGCTAGTGCTATGATGTATAACAACTGAACGATATAAATGCATAATAATGCACGTGAAACACTGAACAATTCCTACTTATGAGTAGTGTATTTGGTGTTTCAAAAGAATATATATACACACACATATATATATATATATATATATATATATATATATATATATATATATATGTATATATATATATATATATATATATGTGTGTGTGTGTGTGTGTGTGTGTATTGAGGAAATATTGAGCAAAGATAAACTGAAGTACATTGAAAGAATTCAAAAGCGAGCAAGACAGGACAAGACAGTAGAGATTTGTTCTCAGCGCCTAAATGTAAAATAAAAGGATCTAAAGTCTTAACACACACAAAAATGCTCAGCCTAGTTATCTTTATTGACGGTTTACTCAATTGGTACTATACAAAATCACACATTATAAAATACGTAATAGAGCCCTCACACTTAGGCAGGGTAGACTGCAGATACTCTCTCCTGCAGCATGAGCAAGAGCAGGATTTGGTTTCAGAACTGTCGCGTGGGATAGGAAGGATACAGCTCTAATTACCACCAACTGACCTAGGGGCGATACCAGAATGACTTGTAATCAGCCAGCACCAATCTCCTACCTGCAAGTAATTAAAATCAGCCCAGCCCCCAGGAACTCTACTCTCTCAGTCTTGCTGATAGATTTTGTCTAATCATAGGATTTAACTTTAGGGCATAATGCACCGACCTCAACTTTTGACTTATGTTACAATAGCTCTCAGGAGTTAGATACATTTAAATGTGCACGGGTAGACATTGCAAAAGAAACTTTTCAGTTTCCACACGCAATGTTTTTCCACCCAAAGATTGTTTCGTATCTGTCCATACGAAAACGATACACGTATGATTGCAATAAACGTTCGCATACATACATACATGCATTGTGCACGTACGCACTTTATGTACACGTGTATGATTGTATGTTTATATTTATACATGTATTAGGTATGCATGTATGTACTCTATAAGAGGAGACAAAAGGGTAAAGGTTTTCATATAATTGAAATAAAAGATCAAATATATAATATATTTTCGTGAAGGGTGGCTAAATATATATATATATATATATATATATATATATATATATATATATATATATATATATATATATATATATATATATATACAGAACTTGATATTATGTTCTCAGGTTTTAGATATGGGTGTTTATGAATATACTATTTTTCCATAAGTATATATACATACGTGAATAAAACCATGTACCCAGTTGTAGAGGTTGACATATATATGTATATATACATACATACATATATACATGCATACATATATAGATATGTAGTTATTTTTTATCATGAATTCATACCAAATTATCAATCCGTTTTAATCATACTTACTTAATCGTTTTTCTCATGGTTCCCCCACAGATCAATATTGCTCTGCACGCGCAACATGTTTTACACTACTTCTACTGATACTTTTGTTCCTTAAGGAGGCTTGGTATCAGGTATCGCCACGTAACCTGATATACCAGCAGAGACTGCCTTAATACTGCTACCAGGTTATACAGTATACAGCTTGCAATGCACTTCACGAAGGCAGTGATTATGAAACTGTACGCCTCTCTCTCTCTCTCTCTCTCTCTCTCTCTCTCTCTCTCTCTCTCTATATATATATATATATATATATATATATATATATATATATATATATATATATATATATATATATATATATATATATTATGCTCACACAGACAATATTTGATTGCAACATTTCTAACATGGATTGTGTTTTTTTCTGTAGCCCTTTCATCAATTAATACCTTCAATGGTATCCTAATGTATCAATGCAAAAAACTATTATCATACGAATAATCTCTTTAACTCTTTTCCTTCAGGAATGAACTGCACCATCCCCATCAGATGCAGGAAAACATGCACTCGGTGCACCATCTACAGTCTGGCATGGTCGGCAACCCAGGGCACCACCAGGACGAACTGCACAAATACAACTTATCCACAAAAATCCTGGACGCTAACCAGGCCAACATGAGCCTGAACCTCGTGAAGGGGGAGGCCCTCGCCCCCCACTATGGCTTCGGCGGGATGGATCATCACGGGGTGTCACCGGTATGACAATCCGCACCTCTCACTTCGACGCCATGGGGAGGAGTCTATGACGCCAGCAGCGCTAGCAGTAATAACATGCATTGGTAAACAAACAAACAGCAAATATACAAACAAACAAACGAAAGCAATCACAGAAAAAGATGTTGAACGGCAGCAATGAGAAGGATCTTGGGACAGTGGAAAAGTATTGCAAACCCAATAAAATTGTGTACAATTGCTTATGCGATTTGTGCACTACGTCACCACTTGACGCGTATCAACGTGAATAAATCTACTCACGAAGTCATGACGTAGAACGCAAATCGTTAACCTAATTATCCGATTTGTGCACTACGTCATCACTTCACGCGTAGCACGTAAACAAATCTACTCACGAAGTCATGACGTAGAACGCAAATAATAAACGTAATCATAAGGTCTGCAACCCTTTTTTCACCACGATCTACCGGTCGTGGAAACCGGATTCAAAGTAACGCGTGAGGAGACGATGAGTGACAGGCTTTTGGAGCATGGTGACATGATTGAACTCTTCACTGTTTCTATACGAAAAAGGTGTAAACATTCTCTTGCATGCATCCAAGCAACAAAAGCACATCGACGGTGAATACCGCGTTTTCTCGAACTTTCTCACGAGATCTCATGAACCACGTGAGAAAAATCAACGATTTCTCCAGATGATTGTACTCTGCTCAATGTGTTAGCCAATGTTGATGAAATCTTAGATGAATGAAAGAATGGATATGTAGCGAGAGACCAATTACTATATGCGCTATAGTGAACGCCTGACTATGCCAGGGGCCTGAAATATGGCTTAGGCGTGACATCACTAGGAGACAGAGGCCAATAAGGGCTCTCGCATCGTTTACATTACATGTAATTTTGCGCACCAACATGCACAGAACACGACTTTTGTGCTATTTGCTGCAGCCAGCTTGTCCAGGTTGACCGGCTCGTTTCATATCCACTTGTTTTTATTCATCTAAGATGAAATGTTATTTGTTACATCGTAAGCAGTCCATTGCATTACTCTTGCCATCGCTGAAGGCCGAGGAAGAAAAAGAAAGCTTTCTTAAAGGTCTTACCGTTACTACTGACATTATGTGTTGGTGTGAACGTCATAAACACTTGCCCATGCCGTCGAGGTCGAGAAACATTAATGAACAAGTCATTTATTGGTGCTATCTCATATAGGAAATATGATAGAGGTTATATTGTAAAATATGAATGAAATTTATTTTTGCTCAGAAGCAACATAATTTATGTAAATTCTGAACATCTTTCTATGTGGAGTTCTGTGGAAAGGGTGCACGCCGGAAGAAGGGAATTTTCTCGAGAAAGTTTTGTTTTTTGGCGATTGATTATGGTTAATATGAGGTCAAATTATTCATATTGTTTATGGATCCAAATTATCTACCTCAAATTATCACAAGCTCTTTTGTTGCTATGAATTCATCAGTTGGTTCTATTTTAAATTTGAAAACACTGTTTATTTTAGATTTACACTTGGCAATATTAGTTTTTAAAGTTGCAGAAGTATTACTTTGGAATCAAATTGTCTGCTTCTACCAGTCCCTGGTCATGTTTTGTCTTACCCAATCGCCAATATTTGCATGATTTTTACATTTGTTGTACTACCCATTTTCTGATGAAGGTACGTGGGGGTGATTCCGTGGTGTACTGTACCCGTGCATGCATACTGAATATGATTGTAAATATATATAAAATATAAGGAAGTATGCAGATCTCTGTTGTTATCTTATAAGGTATCTTAAAATCAGGAACGCTGTGCTTAACAGGGTTTTTGTTTTGATGAAATATAAAAAAAGAGAATGCCATCAATACCACTGTATGATTTATTTGAGTCCAAATAACAATTCAAAATGGAAAAGGCATCGTTAGAAATAAGAAGAGCTAACGCTTGGTAATATCCTCTAAATGCATGAAACTGCAAGTCACACACACACACACACACACACACACACACACACACACACATATATATATATATATATATATATATATATATATATATATATATATATATATATATATATATATATAATGGAAGAAACTTTTAACTATAGGACACAATGAAGGTATAACTATACACGAACACATTACGATTATCGTTACTTTCTTTAAAACGATGATGTTCGCAAACCCTCAATTTCTACTAGAGAAGTCAGACTTATCAGTGCACACGATGATATTCTTGGCAAGCATTGATAACATTTAGAAATGCATTTGCAGTAAAATGTTCAACACAAGAAATATATTAGACATCGAATTTTTCTAATGAACATTCCAAAACACTGTTGGATGTGTTTGACGAAACTTTGTTCTTCAGCTGTATACTTCATTAAGTTTACATTTTGCTGATTGTATTAATTGACCGACAGTGGATAATAGTGAACAAGCCAATATAACTGTATACTTACTTAGTATGCAAGAAATGCTCAATGAAATTACTTATGCCAAACCTTAACATGTGCCTATATCTTTCTAAAGGGACCATGTTCTAACATATGAATACACACCCAACAAAAGTGTAGACCAAATCTCTGAATTAAGTCTGTTTGGAACACGTACATGTTTAAACAAGTGCACGCGTTTTCCAATACTAGTAACGGTGTTGACCTAACCTCCTCAAAAGGTGTTCTGTTTGGGAACACGTAAGTGTTTAGTATTTCGACGCGTTCAGTCCACAACGCTGTGGTGTTGAAAATGAAAATCAATCTAGTAGGTGTCTTAAACTGTTAGGTACAGTAGGAATAGGCGGAGCTCTGGGGACGTTTTCACATGTAAATCAGTCGGCAAACAGGCCAAGGTATCCTTCTAACGCCAAACACTTTCCTCTGACACTTCACAACGATTCCCTGCAAACTTTATTGACAGAGATGTAATAGCCATCTGACAGGCCCACAGAGTGGAGAGAAACTGGCGTATTTAGGCTTGACCTTATCTGCTAGTAAAGGTCAGGCGGCATTCATGGCCGCCGAGTCTACATTGAGTGCTTGCGATAACGACTGTGTACTTTAACAAACGTATAGGGTTACAGGCCATATTTGAACTTTGGATCCGATATTTGGTCTTCTTGTTGACTGTATTTTCAGTTGAGAGAGCACACACATACAGACACACACACACTCACATGTAAGACCTCTATGTTAGGTGTTCGTCTTTTAGACAATGATAATTAAAGTAATCGAATAGGATGAGGAGTATAGTCTTATTCTCAAGGTAAACATAACTGCAGTTTGCATCCCTAGCATCGAGTGCCAACATGCTTTCCCTTTACTATAAAACTTTGTTTTTTCTTTAATAGCCAATGCCTGATAACAGGTAGCAGATAAGAGGTCAGTTTGAACTCTCGAAGTCAACACCTTTTTCATAATACAATATAAGCAAACGGTAGAAGCCAGAAAATCCGAAGCACACGCCTTTAATAACTTTTCAAATTTCAAATTGTATATTTATTTAATGTCTTACTGCCTATTTTTTCTATCTTTGTATTAAACACAAATTTTTTGAACGTATGATCCGACATCTTATTACTTGGTTGTCACTATCAAATTTCATCATTCTGTGTATCAGATCAAAGAGTCCGAAAAGATTTCCATACTTCAAGAATCTCATCAGAATGACATTTTCCTAATTTGTCACGTTCACCAATAGTGCTAGGATAGAATTTGTGTTTATATTCAACTTGATAAATAGGTATATATATATATATATACTATATATATATATATATATATATATATTATATATATATATATTATATATATATATATATATATATAGTTATATATATGTATACTATATATATAAGTAATATATATATATATAGTATAGTATATATATATATATATATATATATATATATAATATATATATATATATATATATATATATATATATTTAATTTATATATATATATATTTATTTATACAATTGCAGGGCATCCAATACTTTTGCCCACACTTATCCACTTCCTCAATATCTACACGTCTTTCCTAGGCCTGGCTTACCTAATAACGCCTACCTGCGTGTCTTTCACAGTTAGATACAGCGGAGAGGCTTTATAAGTTAACATCCCCATATTTGCCCACGGCACCAACTTAAACCGCCACCTCAGTGTTTTGCAATTCCGGAAGACATGTCCAAATATTTGCAATCAATGTTTGACTTTGGCGAGGTAAGTTAATTTTCCTAGTGCAACATGTTTGATGCATTGTGTCGTCTGTAGGAAACACATACATCATTGTTGTGGACTGCTCGTGCTTGCCCATAAGACCACCGAGATTTCCCGCAGCCTTCACCAGGAAAGTACTAGATAAACTTGTTGTGAAGACTGGGATCTCTGTGTGAAGGTCTGTGTGTGTGTCATCGCTGGTTAGATGTTCTGGCAAACTCCACTGGTCAGTGAGAGAGTTCTACCAAGGGTATCATAAAACATACACTTCTCTATAAATCTTGGTTCATTCTATACATTTTGATTAAACCATAACTAGATGTAAAATTGCTACATTATATGATTGTGTACCTAACACGAAAGTAAGATCAGTTAACAATAGATACGAAACATTAATATGTCTTTATAGGGCCTTTGATGTATTTACTTCTTATGCATGTCATAACACTTCCTTCCTAGTACTTCAATTTAGAATTCAAATATTACAATAGTTTACATCGCTAAAAGCTTTTCGTTGGTTATTGTTGTATTGGTTCAAATTAGCAGTATCTCTCGG
>CAWWDR010000874.1:2500-18213 GCA_963942565.1 Maea johnstoni | reverse complement strand
TATATATATATATATATATATATATATATATATATATATATATATATATATATATATATTTATGTACATTTTTATATATATGTATATATATATGTATATATATATATATATATATATATATATATATATATATATATATATATATATATATATATATATATATATATATATATATATATATATATATATATATATATATATATATGTATATATATATATGTATATATATGTATATATATATATATATATATATATATATATATATATATATATATATATATATATATATATATATATATATATATATATATATATATATATATATATGTATATATATATATATATATAACAGCAAAAGTGCCCGTTAGGTGACCATGCTATTCTTGGCAACCATTGGGTGACACTTCATATATCTGCCATTTAAGGTATGAGGAGAACCTCACTACGCAAGGCAAGCTATTTGCAAAGGAGATGTCAACTTGTGGTGAAATATTCCGCGATTCGTTTATTTTAAAAGATATAGTTTTTTGATGTGTCAACCAATGGTTAAGGGGTATTTTGTGATTCCACAAATCCAACCATTAAGGGACACCAATTATAGTACATCACCAGAACCAACCTTATGGCGACATATACTTTATTTTCAACAATTGCAACCATCAGCTGACATATGTTATATATTTTATCAACAAAACCAACCATCCGGGGGAAATTCTTATAAGGAAGGTGTTTTTTTTAGTATCATATCTACATAAACATCCATTTTACCTGCTTGCCATAAAAATTTCATTCAAATCACATTCCTGATTGTATGACCACTGATTGTTGTACATTAAACATATACAACAAATGACGTCCTATGATTATAGTTTGGGAATGAAGAAGAATGCAACCAGTCATTGCTTGAAATATATTTACCTTCCCTCTAGAGTTGTCAAAAAAAATGAAGTTTTATTCTATCTCCACTCACAACGGTTTTGAAACAGGTTTTTTTTTTTTTCACTTTCAATTGATCGAAAAAAAAAAAGTAAAATTGAATCTACCCTCCCTCTAGCGTGGTAAAATACAGTTTTATTTTCTTCCCCCCCCCCCCCCCAAAAAGAAAAACAGTTGTGGAAATGAAATGCTTTTGATAAAAATATTTTACATCCTTCAATTGATGGGGCCAACATGGTGTATATCTGGAAATGATAATGGCAATAGAATTCTAACCAGCCACAGGATATATACACTAAAAGTTAGAAACTTATTTCCATAGTATAAAGAAGAAGTATAGTCAAAGTATAAAGGAACTTAGGAAGAACAATTTATTTACTACCTAAATAAGTCATATTCATGTCCTCTATTCCCTTCACTAGTTATAAACGCCTAGTCATGACTAAGCTGCAATATGGCAGAAAAGTGATGGAAAAATTTGAATTCTAGCTACTACTACTACTACTACTACTACTACTACTACTACCAGATTCAACTGGCTGTTCACAACTTAGAAGCAGTATGGCAGAAAAAGTTATGAACAATCAAATGTCAAACTACTACTACTACTACTACTACTACTACTACTACTACTACTACTACTACCTCTTCTTCTTCTTCTTCTTCTTCTATTACTGGATATTACTATTGCACGTGCGACTATAACTTGGGTATTCAGGGTCCAAAAAAACACCCTAATTTTAACAAAACGCTGATTTTTTCCACTAAATAAATAGCACTTCTTTTATCAAAACACTGACATTGGATGAACGGGAACACATATTTTAACTTATGATTTTATATAATTCCTCTGCATGTTTAGCGGCAGCAAGTGGCGGCAGCAGACTCGGATGACCAGTCACTTTGGGAGACACTCGGCGTCGGAGCCGCGTATATTTTGTGGATTGTAAGGGGATTTTGAACCCCATACTTCGTACCTTGGTACAAAAAAGTACCCTTCTTTTACAAAATCGCGGACATGTGGAGGTCTTAAAAAAAGACCCCTTCTTCCGCGTAATACGTACCGAAGGTGCGGCCCCCCTCTGTACATGAGTACCCCCACCCTCTCCCGGGCACGCGCCCTGAACAGTACATGGGAACACAAGAAATAACAGTTCTCTCTTCTCTAGTAATAGCATTGGTAGCTATAGTAGTAGTATAGTAGTAGTAGTAGTAGTAGCAGTAGTAGTAGCAGCAGTAGTTCTCAGCAGTGCACGTACCTACAGTTGTCAAATTCTTTACTACCTAAATAAGTCATATTTAGGTGCTCGTTTTCCTCCACTAGTTACAACTGCCTAGTCATGACTAAGCTGCAACATGGCAGAAAAGTGACGAAAACATCCAAATTCTAGCTACTACTACTACTACTACTACTAGTGCTACTACTACTACTACTACTACTACTACTACTACTATGAATACTACTATGGATACTTCTATTACCACCAGATTCTACTGACTATTCACGACTTAGCCGCAATATGGCAGACAAAGTGATGAACAGTCCAAATCCAAACTACTACTACTACTACCACTACTACTACGTCTGTGAATATTACTACTGCACGTGCGACTTTAACCTAGACGCGCCCTGGCAGACAAAGTGACTATTACTACTACTACTACTACTACTACTACTACTACTATGAGTGTTACTACAACACGTGCGACTTTAACTCAGACACGCCCTGAACAACAAACAGCAGTGCTCCTTGATTGACTTCCATTGACGACCTAGTCAGTTGTGAATCAAAGGGGAGAGGGTTCATGCAGTTTTAAGCTGTTTTAACGTAAATGATCCCTACCTCCTGCATAACCATGTATTTAAAGATAAACGACCCCGCCCCAATCAGGATTTCAACTTCCACCCCTGGTAGTAGTCGTAGTAGTAGTAGTAGTAGTAGTAGTAGTAGTAGTAGTAGTAGTAGTAGAAGAAGTAGTAGTAGTATCATGCTGCCCGTAATGAATATTTCGTCCACAGGAATAGAGGTCGCTTATTGGATAAACTAAACCAGGTTTATAAAGGGTCATTTTGATATGTTTTCATGTGGTTTAGCTTTATGTTTTTCTTAGTAATCAGAACAACAGCGACTGTAGTACCAGGCGAGGATGCATCTCTGGTGTCAAGTTTCATTGTTTAAATTACAATCGCCTGGTGAGGTGAATTTCCCATGTATTGACCCAAGTCGACTCAGACTCGAGCATGGGAGTAAATATGTAAACACCCAGGCTCTAGACAAAGGATATACTCCTACAGGTTTCAACTTTAACTGATATACTCGTAATTGCTTGCGAGGTGTGGTGATAGCGCGGCCGCGTTATCAAATGAACACCCAAACAAAGAGATTAGTAGGTTTAGGGAACAAAGGTCTACCTGCAGCATTCTACATGTAGACTATCCTGTGATAAGGGTAGCAAGCACTGAAGCTGGCTTATAGGGTTAATAATCTTGACTTATTTTCCATCTGCTCTGCCTCTTTTGGACTATTCACCCTAGGCAAAGTACATCTTGCCTAGAAAGTGTTCTGGTGAAGAATGGATTGAGCATCACAACAATACCAACTCGGCAGAAAAGAAGATACACAATGTTTTCAGACGGAGCTTTCATGACCAAACAAAATTTCTTTAATATAGATAAATGACTAAATATAACAGAGGCCATCACATTTCTTTCAAGTTGTAGCTACATTTAAATGTTGTAACTAGGTTTTTTTCTCAAAGATAGGAAAACAGTGATTTTCAACTTCTAGATTGCTTAACTTCAGAACTGTCAAAATTTGAAAAATGTGAAATTGTTTCCTCCTTAATACTCTGAGCGATAAAAATGCTACATTTCGAGCAAATCTGTTAACATTTGATACCCAAAGTGTATGTTTGAAATGGTTATGTTCTGGGTAAATTTGATATTGAGCAAAGTGCCGAAAATGACTCCTGGTTTGTGGTCTCATTCTCTACCCACTGCGAGATAGTCAGAGACGATCGTACTATGAGCAAAGAGTGAGGAAGAAAAACATTATAGACATTTTGTATAGGAAAAACACTTTTTTAAAAAGAATTATAACTAGCATAACGAGCAAAGAGGATAGTCACATCACATAGAGTTTGAATAGTGTACTCTAGATTAACGTCTAGAAAAAGAGAAAAGTTTGTTTTTGTGTCTACCTTAGCTAGGAAAATAGACTTGGGGTAAATTAACATGACAAGAAATATCACTTGCAAAGGAAATTGCTAAATCCGTTACGCATACTATCATAGAGTTAAACATAGCACAGTTAGGAGGTAGCAATACCTACACTATAAGTTTAAAATATACATACATATATATATATATATATATATATATATATATATATATATATATATATATATATATATATATATATATATATATATATAAACAAAACCAAGAGTATGCGGTATTGCTATGGGCTATTCCAGAAAAAAGGGGGGGGGGGGGGTAGGAACGCACCGATTTTATATCTCCCACAACGATGTATTTCATGCTGAAACCCCTACAATAATTTACCCAAATAAGTAATACTAGTATTTAGAACTAGAATAGTGTAAGTCTTGTAAAGGTCGATGCAATGCTGTTCAAAAGAGAGAAAAATGCAGACGAAAATCGAACATTTTAGTTAAGCAACCTATTTTCTGACCACTGTTCTCAGCAGTCGGGATACCTACAGTTGTCAAAATATAGATATCAATTTATTCACTACCGAATTTTCAGGTCCTCGGTTTCCGCCACTACTTACAACTGCCTAGTCATGACTAAGTTGCAAAATGACAGAAAAAGTGACGAAAAATCTAGCTACAACAACTACTACTACTACTACTACTACTACTACTACTACTACTACTACTACTACTACTACTACTACTATGAATATCACAACTACCACCAGATACAACTGGCTATTCACGACTTAGTCGCAATATGGCAGAAAAAATGACGAAAAGTCCAAATTCAAACTACTGCTACTACTACTACTACTACTACTACTATTACTACTACTACTACTACTACTACTACTACTACTACTACTACTACTACTACTACTACTCCTCCTATGAATAGCACTACTACCACCAGATACAACTGGCTATTCACGACTCAGTCGCATGATGGCAGAAAAAGTGACGAAAAGTCTAATGGTGGGAGGGTTTAACATATCTATCTACTGTGAGTATTACTACTAAACGTGCGACTTTTACTAAATAGAGGTGCCCTGAACAATGTGTGAGAAAACGATTACAACATCTGGCGTTGACTGACTGGCATTAATTGGCGACCTAGTCATTTGCGAATCAATAAGGGTGGGGGTGGGAGGCTTTAACATGTCCACTTTTGATATATACTACTCCCAAATTTACTTGCATTCCATGCAATTATAACCTTTTTAAACATTTTAGTAAAGCTACCTATTTTCTGACCACTGTTCTCAGCAGTGGGGTACCTACAATTGTCAAAGTACAAATATCAATTTATTCACTTCCTAATTAAGTCATATTCAGGTCCTCGGTTTCCGCCACTAGTTACAACTGCCTAGTCATGACTAAGTTACAATATGACACAAAAAGTGACGAAAAATCATAATTCTAGCTGCTACTACTACTACTACTACTACTACTACTACTACTCCTCCTCCTATGAATAGCACTACTACCACCAGATACAACTGGCTATTCACGACTCAGTCGCATGATGGCAGAAAAAGTGACGAAAAGTCTAATGGTGGGAGGGTTTAACGTATCTACCTTTGATATATACAACTCCCAGATTTACTTGCATTTCATGTAGTTATAACCTTTTAAACGTAAATGAACACCCCCCCCCTACATAACCATATATTCAAAATAAACTCACCCCACCCCCCTAGTAGTAGTAGTATTGGTAGCTATTTGGATTTGGAATCGGTGGCGGCGCCTTAGACCACACGGCCATCAGAGCAGGTCTTCAGTAGTAGTAGTAGTAGTAGTAGTAGTAGTAGTAGTGGCGGATAACAATGGTTTTAACCTTTAATATACTGATTGAAAAAAAAAACATTTCTGAGCAAAGAAAAAAAGAATTTCGTTAATCTTTTACTTGGTTACTTTATGGCCATTCATTGCCGTAAAGTTCTGTTTAATTGTTAATGTGATCATTGGGATGGCCTAGCAGTGCTTGCCGTCGCTCACCACTGCAAGGTTTCGAATCCCAGCATGGGCGTAGGAGAAAGTTGCCAGTAACCTGAAGTTAGGCGGTGGTTTTCACCAAGAACACTGATTTCCTCCAATACTTACAACTAGGCTAGTCGCAAATAAGCATAAATATGATAGAAAAAGATTTGAGAAATCAAAAGGCCAAATTCGAAATGTTTTCGAATGAGGTTCTTCCCTAGTCAACTTTGATATATGCAAATCCCAAATTACAAATTTACTCACTTTTCATGTAGTTAAAACCTTTTAAACGTAAATGACCCCCACTGCATTAGAACCATTTATCTTATATAAACTCACATCGCCCAAATCGGGGTTCCACCCTTATATAGTAATATTAGTATTAGTATTGGTAGCTAGTTGGATATGGAATTTCATTTTTCGTCACATTGTGGCTAATTCGTGACTAGCCAGTTGTAGGTAATGGAGGAAATTGGAGTACCAGGCGAAAACTACTGCCTTAATACAAGTCACTGGCAACTTCCTCTCATGCCTAGGTCGGTATTCGAACCTAGGCAATAGTGAGCGACAGCGTGCAATCATTGGCGGCGCCTTTGATTACACGGCCATCACAGCAGGCCCTCATTAGTAGTAGTAGTAGTAGTAGTAGTAGTAGTAGTAGTAGTAGTAGTAGTAGTAGTAGTAGTAGTAGTAGTAGTAGTAGTAGTAGCAGTGGCGCACAACAATGGTTTTAACCTTTCATAATCAAAGACTGATTGTATTCATTGTTGTCACATAGGTCTTCACCCCGATTCCCATTTGGTAGCTTAGAAAAACATTTCTGAGTAAAGAAAAAAAAACGAATTTCGTTGATACTTTACTCGATTACTGTATGGCCATTCATTGCCATAAATTTCTGTTTAATTGTTATGTGATTATTTGGATGGCCTACCATCTACTTGCCATCTCTCACCACTGCACGGTTTCGAATCCCAGCTGGGGCATGGGAGAAAGTCGCCATTGATTTGGAGTTAGGCTGTGTTTCTTGCCGGGTAGACTGATTTCCCCCACTTCTTACAACTGTCTAGTCACAAATTAGCATAAATATGGTAGAATAAAGAGCTGATAATAGAAAAACCAACCATTTGAAACGTTTTCAAATGAGGCTCTTCTCAACATTCATCGAAATCAAGGAGATCAGACCAAAACTGAGGAAAGGTGGTGAGGGGGGGGGGGGGGGGGGGGGGGAGGTAATTCTTTATAAACAAATAATTATTTCTGATGAGAAATACATAAAACATCGCCAAAGCGGCTTCCTGAACGGGGTATGATTAATGAGGCATACACTGATAAAGCATGCATAGTGTTTTCAACTGTTGAGCCCCTCCACACTTATGACAGTTTAGAGATTCTGATTTTTAATGGATGCTCCGTTACTAGTAGTAGTAGTAGTACTACTACTACTACTACTACTACCAGGGGCGGGACTTGGAATCCTGATTAGGGTGGGGTCAGTTGTTTTTGAATATATTGTTATGCAGGGGGGTGGGGGTGGGCATTTACTGTCATAACTGCAATGGAATGCGAGTAAATTGGGAAATGTCAATCAAAAAGAACTTGTTTCTTATGTTCTCACACATTGTTCAGGGCGCGTCCACGTTTAATTCGCACATGTAGTAGTAATACATATTATTACTATTATTATTATTAGTAGTAGTAGTAGTGAAGTAGTAGTAGTAGTAGTAGTAGTAGTAGTAGTAGTAGTAGTAGTAGTAGTAGTAGTAGAAGCAGTAGTAATAGATTGCATTTGGATATTTCGTCACTTTGTCTGCCATATTCCGGCTAAGTAGTGAATATCTGTTAGTAATACTAGTGGTAGTAGCTAGAATTTGGATTTGTACGTCACTTCTCTGCCATATTGCAGCTTAGCCATGACTAGGCAGTTGTAACTTAAGTGTAGGAAACCAAGGAACTGAATATGACTTATTTAGGTAGCAAATAATTTTTTTTGTACTTTGACAACTGTAGGTACCCGCACTGCTGAGAACATAGAGGTGACTTAACTTAAATGTACGATTTTTGGGGGTTCACCATGAAATAAATCATTGCGTGGGGGTATAAAATAGGTGCATTCCAACTACCCCCTCTTGTTTCTTCCGGAATAGCCCTTAGCATTAACTGCCCAATCTTAGCTTTGTTTGGCACATAGATATTCTTAATGTTTAGTGTAGGTTTTGCTATTTGAGATATATCATTGTATTACCTACGGTCCACTTTTGTAATATCTCATAGCAGTGTGCAACCTGTTAACTGACAGCTGCTTTGATAGTATTCGTAACGCATTTAACAATTTCTTTTGCATGTTATATTTTTTGTTATGTAAATTTACCTTTCTTCTATCTTTGTAGCTAAAGTAGACACTCAGTTTTTACACACAAAAAATCTTTTTCCATATGTCAATCTAGTGTGATTTATTCAAACTCTATGCGGTGTCACGATCTTCGCATGTCACACTTATATTTTATTCAAAGAAATTTTAAAGAAATTTTCTTCTTCACTCTATGCTCATAATACGATCAACTCTATCTAGCAGTTGATAGAGTAAGAAACCACATACCAGGAGTCGTTTTGGGTCCTTTTTCTAATATCGATTTATCAAAACATTACCATTTGAAATATGCATTTTGTGTATCAAATGGTAACAGATTTGCTTGAAATGTGGCATCTTTATCATGCGGAGTATTAAGGAAACCATTTCTCATTTCTCATATTTTAAAGTTAAGCAATCTAGAAGCTAAACATCACATTTTTCTCATCTTTGAGATAATTAAAAGCCTAGATAGATAGTTATGAAATCTAAATGGAGTAAAATTTGAAAAAAAATGTGATACCCTCTGTCTTAGTCATTTCTCCATGCTGCATGCTACTGGGCACAGATGTGCTTATATTAAGTGCCTTGGTTTTAGGAGTTTAAGCATATAATGACAGCATCTAGCTATTTATCCTAGATTTATCGGGCACACTGGATACTATTTTGAATTGTTATTCAATTGATAAAGACTAGCAGGATTGTTGTGGTTCCAGTCAGATTATTCATCCCTTGACTGAAATACCACATTTAGTCATCCCTCTAGTTTTCATTTTTGGATTGCAAAATAAAGTACTATCTTGTTCCCTGAATATTCAAGGATTAATAGATGGTGTCAGCTAGCCTAAACCTGTGTATTATATTAACAAGCGCATCTACACTGTGTAGCACACTCTTCTTTTGCCCCAGGTTTCTATTGTTCTTGTTAACAAAATGCTGTTTCTACTCTTAGTTGACCAATGTTTTCAATAGATATCAACATTACCACTGAGCAGCATTTCAGTGAGTGCACCAAATTTGCAGCTCCACCTATTGCTAATCAGACCCAACTTTTATAGGGCCAAAGTGGACAGGCAAAAATATATATCTTGTATAACGTATTTTTTGTAAAGTGTTTTTTAGTTTTATGATGCAAAATGGGTATGATACGTTCTTCTTTAGGTGTACAACATAACAAACGCAGAACATATTCCGTTTTTTTTGAGAAAATTAAGAAAAACTTGTGCGTCGACTAATGGGTGTTGTTGTAAATCTGCCTAAAATTTAATTTGTCATAACTTGCAAACTATGAATACTAGCTATTAGAAAATGACATTTCAACCTTTACTTGATGAACACTGCTGAATGACATTAATTAATTAGCTCTAACCTGTTTTGTATGCAATTGGTGAGCTTTGACCTTTAGTCGACAGCAGATATTACCATATGGGCGACAATTGTCGACCAACGGTTGGTCTTTTGTCGACTAATGGTGGGATTTGTATACATATATATATATATATATATATATATATATATATATATATATATATATATATATATATATATATACTGTAAAACCCATTATTATCGCGCTCCTTTTAATTTCACGCATTTCGCGCTAGATGATGATAACGCGTATATTACTGGCGCTGATATACGTTTAAAATAGCATAACAATGCCCAATCTAGTGGTGATACAGTTGATGCGTGTAATTAAATGGCCGCGATCGCATTCACATGGCAATTGCGTGAATAAAAAGGGGCGTCGTTATAAAGGGTTTTACAGTATATATATATATATATATATATATATATATTATACAGCTTGGTTCCCTACTTCTGTAATTTTGCAACCCCTTGTTATTTTAAATTCAGAGTATATGCACTTTACAATAGAAGTAACGTTGTGATAATTACGATACATGACAACTGGGTATCGGACTGATATAGGTAACATAGGTCTGGCAAAAGCTATCGCACCTACGAAGGGATAGCAGGGGGTCCCATGGAGTAATTGATTATGCATGCTCATAAAGTAGTAATAACCAGTCTGATGCTACGATTGTATTAAGTCAAACAAAGGCCTGATCTGCATCAGTTGTTGCTGTACTGCCAAATGTCAGGTGTAATCATCTATGTTTTGAAATGAAAGTAATCAATATATCATCTGTGTACGAAGAACCCCAGCAAAGTAAAGTAAAGAATAACAATCAGTTTTTAAATGTTTGGATGGGGCTCCCGCACACATGTCCAATGGTCAAAATCATTAAACAAGAAGAATGCAAACAACAGGAAAACAGCATATTGTCTCAAATGAGGTCTGATATTGCACATAGGGTCACTTTATCAAAATCACTTGACTTCTGACATTATAATTCTGATTTAAAGCAGATTTTGGCAAAAATTGAATAGTCCCGGGCAACTGGGCTACCAGGTTGATAAGCCTCAATAGGTCAAGGCCCAGCAGCAGTCTATCCTGATCTTCTGGCCCTGTTAAAACCACACACCGGCATTGACTTACTACAATTACTACAGTATGACTACATTTGAGACCTTTGGCCTTCTAGATTACCTTCTGAATAGGGTTGAAGTGAAATACAACAATTCATATGTATCTTGCTACAACTATTTCCAATTTTAAAACACCTACAGTCTTACATAATATCTTTAAACACCTTTTCAGTAGTCGTATTGTTATTCAAACTCTGATTACTAACCTAAGACTGGATCTTTAGCAAATTTTGGTAATATTTGGTTGTCCCGGGCAACTTGGCAATCCATTTTTTTTAAGCCAAATTAATCTTTGTCATGTTCAAACTATTTCTAGTACCAAACATGTGTTAAATGAACATCTCGGATTTTTTAAAAATATTTGTTATCGTTTTATGCTATTTTTCGATTATTTTTTCAAAATAGGGTTAGGGGGAAGGAAAGTCCTGTAAATCATGCTCGATCAATCAATGGAGCTCATTTTTGTTTTATCAAGCAGATAAGAAGTTGCTTGTTATCTAGGTATATAATATGGGGTGGATTTGTATTCATCTGACCACTTAAAACCTAAAGTGTGTGAGCATTTTCAAAAATGCAAAAAAATGGCATTTTTTGAGACGTTTTTTGAATTTTTTTCGAAGGATAGAAATACGGTGCTTCTGAAGGGTATTTGGTAATTGTACCTGTTGATCACTTGACCGGCACAACAAATTTGGAGTATCCCAGAAAATTGCAAGTGTCCATACCACCCCCACTTAGAAAATGTCACCCCACCCCAAACATGAGGGTGGCACCGACCTTCAATTGGCCCCTTCAGGGCAAACGCACCCGCAATATAAATGTAGACAAGCTGATCTGAACAGCTGAGGTTTTTTGAAATATAGGTCCCCGAAATTCGCAAGGGGGGGGGGGGGGGGCGGTTCGAACGTCAGCTCACGGACTATTAAGTTTAATCTGCTTTTCTTTATATCATACCACCAAAACAACTGGGATATCTTTGGAAAATTCCCTAACCCATACAGATTAGATGGATGTGCCTTGAACCCTTTATTGAGATGCACACTGAAAATCCATATACCGTCATTGATCCCCTGACTTTTGCCTTCCAGCCAGACTTCCTGTCCCAATCACTTTTCCGTCCACAACAGCACTAAGTGAGGGAAGATTTTCAAACTCCATTTTTAGCAATTGTGTGATTTATCTTCTGCAGATTTGTAACATTACTAGATATGCATTATAACGAAGTACGAGGGTTCCAAAATGGTAGTATTATCAGTTGAAATGAATTTTTCATAGTTTTCTTGTTATAGACGGGAAAATGGCTATCAAAACACTTAAATTCCAAATAGATCAATAATCACCAGATCAAATATATTAAGTGGTAATGTACTTCAGTCTCTAATTTACCAATAGACAGAAAAAAAGTGTACTTCTGACAACCCTATCATAAGTAATATGATTTTCATCACTTTTCCGTCAATAACATGTAATAAGTTTTTTAAGGTAAAAAGTCAATTTTATGTAATGTAGAGGGGTTCAGATTATGATTCTTTTTCATTTTTGTACACATTAAGATGTCTTTTCTCAGTACATCTTCACATCATAACGGTAAAATACACATGTATACCTATACTCCCATTTCACATGGAATATGGTGCTATTAAAACTTAATTCGAAAAGTGATGAAGATAAGGCAAAACATTTAATATATTAAATGCGAAATATTTCATAACCACACGTGCAAGATTGCTATATTCTCTAAACTTTAACTTGATAATGCTTCTTGCAGCCATTCCAGGCTGACAATGTTGGTGAAATATTTTGGCCGAAAGCATTATAAAGAAATATCTAATGCAGGAATGCTCATTAGTTTATTACTAACAAAATGTTTTCAAAATATTTGTAAAATAATTCTTGATTTCCGAGATGTTGTTAACAGTTCCCAACATCTTACATTCTTAAGAGTAGATCCCTAAGCATGAATCGGTAAAGACTATCTTCATCCATATTACAATTTTTTAGCCGAATCAGGAAGCTCACCATTACGCACAGTTGTCCCTAGTTCTGTGTATGCAACCTGTATTCGTTGTGTCTTTATCTATGACGTATAGTTTCACATAAATATTCAATATTCTCTTCCTACCTTGCATTGCTACTCTCACGATGCTTTCTGAAAAAAAGAAGAGGAAAAGCAATGATCCTGGCTTGGCCATGTTTTCTTTCCGTTCATTCATCCAAGCATGAAGCACTATTTCTTCCTTTCACCGCCAAACACCAATTTAGTCCAGACGTGGTAACTGGCTGCAAAAAGCAGCTAGAGTGACATCATTACTGCTGGTGTGTGTAATTTACACGTGACGCAGGCAGAGAAATTGCATTGGCTGAATAGAAGTTCCTACACTGCGCATGATCACATTAGGACAATAGTCAACAGGTTATTTAAATGAATATTTATCCAGTCATTCCCTTTTATGGTATAACAGAAACTTCATTCAGAAATATTCGAAAGAAATATGTTATTCAGGTCGCAACATGTATATAAATATATAAATATATATCAACTAAGCAGATGTCTGAGAACGTATGGTAAACGTACTATTATATTAAAATGTCCCTTTGTATCAAAATATATCCGGAATTCTTTTTGAAAGTAAACTTTCATTGATGAACTATAAAAAACTCATATGCAATGGGGAATTTGACTATACACATGAGAAATTAATTCTACACTTATATATGAGAAAAAATATCGAGCGCGTATTAATATTTTTTATTAATCCAATCTGGTTAGGTGGAATTGAAATCAGAAAAATGTCCATGATAGATCAAGTGTCACAGGCTATCATAATATCTTTGTTAATGATGAGAGACAACTTCAAAGAGTGTTAATAACAAGAGAAAAGCATTTTAATAATAGGTAATCTGTTGTGTGATAAAGACTCAATATTTGATTAATTAGAGCCTAAAGCTATTTTTGGCTTAACAATCAACTTTATTCAAAGGCGAATTTAAAGACAAAATTTAGGCAGCTCGAGCTTTTGTGACACTAAAAAGCAATCTGACCTGATTAATATAAATGTCAAGCCACTAAAATCATTTTAAAAACCTTTATTCATAAAGACACCAACAGCTGCAGAATTAATCATATTGTATTTCATACACTTGAACTATAAATGAATGCGTTACTAAATGCAGCAATACATTGGATACTGTTATCTCAACCACAGAAATGACTGAAGCATTTAAGCTTAAGTACAAAATGAATCAGAATAATTACTGCAGACACATCCAGTATAGAATTCTATACGATAAACGATATACAAGTGACATGTCAGTAAAGATCAATGTTTTAATAGATGCTTCATGTCTCAAACGTTGATAAAATGAAAGCGTTGAACTCTTGAACATGTGATAATGTGTGGGATGAAATCGAAGATATGATGAATAAGATTGGTTACACTAATTATTGAATTGATAATAGGAAAAGAAAAAGAATCCTTGGGAACCATGAGAAGAAGGCATGTGATCACCAATGACATATTGCTTGCGACTAAACAATGCATTTATGAAAACAGGCATAATGTAATGTATTGCACGTAAAAAGAATCATGTGAAATGCACGATAACTGAAAGAATATTTGGCTGAAAGAAAAAATCACATGGATACTTATTGGTAAATGGCACTGTGTGCTTGATGACATAGAGGGAAATATTACCAGTTAGATAGCTGTTTCTAGCTATCAATAACTCATCATATACACCATTGCAGATGACAAATAGTCCTGCATTACGTATGTAGGAATACCAATCTCAAATGTCAACATGTTATTGATCTGCATGCAGTAAAGAACATAATCTTTTTTCAAACATATCAAAATATATCTACTACTACACGACTATATTGCATTACCTACCTTTTTCAACACCCAATCTATTTGTTCTACACCTCCACTTGTTCCTACCATCTTATGTAACTATCACAGTGCATTTTTCCGATTAAAGTAAAATCACTACTAATTTCAAAATAGATTTACGTTATTCATAGCCCTCTGTAGTATGTCAGCATCTATTCAAATTGCCAATATGTCATCTGTATAAATTACTGGACAGAATTTGAACCTAGCAGTTTTATAACACTGGAACTTATAAACCTTTTCAACACCCAATCTATGTGTTCTATACTAAGCATTTCATTCCCATTTGTTTCTACCTCGCCTACAACTAAACACAGTACAATTTCTGACTTTCAAGTGAAATCCCCATTGCTATATTACTATTTATTCGACATGTCACTAAGTTGTCTGCTTAAACTACTGGACAGATTTTGATCCTAGCAATTTTACAACAATGAAACTTTAAAATGTATCAATAACACAAATGTTTAACAATTGATAGAAACCCTCCCTGATGTGTCCCAGTCTCCATGACATATCGTTAAGGCACGATAGTGGTAGATTTCATTCTCCGTTGAAACCCTATATACAAACATATATAGAATCTATATACATACCATCTTCAACAGAGTACCTGTTATCCCCAAATTGTATAATTTATAAACAAATCATCAATCTAAGTCATATGTTTTGGATATGTCTATTTAGCAAAATGGGAGAGTATACATTAATGATTCCACAAAAATACTCTCAAGGTTGTAAATGGTCCCCAAGCATAATCTTATGAATCAGCTGTCTTCACTTAGTCAGACTTCTCGAGATTATCCTACCGACCCCAAAAATCCCCCGCGCGCCCACATTTCACA
>CAWWDR010000873.1:0-24918 GCA_963942565.1 Maea johnstoni | reverse complement strand
CATTATTGATATCCCACGCTAGGTGTTCTCCCCATCATGCAATTGGATAAACACATCCGGCTTCTCGCGATCAATAACATAGATTGATTCTTTATCCTCTATTTCCCTTGGCTTGGGATGAGAAGTTTATATACTTATTCATCCTGTGTATTGATAAGGATGATAAAACATGAAACGATATAGCAGTACTTTCAGCATAAATGTACTGTGCACAGTATTATATGTTGTTCCTGTACATGCAGTACTTTTAATACAAATGCATTGCACTGATATATATTTCCTACTTTCAGGATTAATGTATTGCACTGCTCTATTTATTTCCTGTGCATTTAATACTTTTTGGTATATAAATGTATTGCATTGCTGTATGTAATTCCTGTACATGCAGTGCTTTCGGTATAATTGCACCACACTGCTATTTATTTCTGTGTATGCATGACATACGTACGGTATAAATGTATTGGACCTCTGTTTGGCATTTCTGTACATGCAGTACTTTCAGTATGTGTCATAGTTTTATTAATTCCATTGTACAAAATACTTTCATTATGAATGTATCATACAGCTATTACTTTCTGTTCGTGCATTATTTTCAAAGTATCATACCATTATACACAGAGATGATTTCTGTATATGTGCATATTTCCATTACAAATACTTTACTGATGAAATTTGAGAAGAGGACTCTAAAGGTATGAGGAAAGATAGCTTAGTATTGCATAGATATATTGTTTTGCATTTTGCATTGACCTAGTAGTGTTAGCTCCACTCCTGGTTTTTTTATGTGCAGCCACCTGGCACTGAAAGTGAATGATGGAGGGCATTGATCATATTATATACAGGTGGGCAGATTTTCACGGCTGAATATTACGTTTTCTATTCACGAGAATCCTGGATTTAAGATATTTGAAGTGATGATGATGATCATATTGATTATAATGATGATGATGATTATAATGATGATAATAATAATGATAATAATAATAATAATAAAAATGATAATAATAATGATAATAA
Organism: Maea johnstoni; assembly: GCA_963942565.1. NCBI lineage: Eukaryota > Metazoa > Annelida > Polychaeta > Spionida > Magelonidae > Maea > Maea johnstoni. Next base: position 23,901 of record CAWWDR010000873.1, on the reverse strand, counting down.
TAATAATAATAATTATGATAATAATAATAATAATAATAATAATAATAATAATAATAATAATAATACTTATGATGATAGTAAGATTAATAATGATAATTAATAAAGATGATTTGACAATGATATTGTGCCTTTTCCACCAATAATCATAATGTTAAAAAGCACTTTACAAAATTAGATCCCTATAGAGATGCTGATCCCAATGGTTAAGCAAACTGCTCTTGAAATAATAGTGTTTTCAGTTTTACACGATAGCCACAGGGGAATTCAAGGGAGTACTGGCTCCAGGTAATTTCGAGCCCTAGATTAGATAAAATCTTTCAGTCAAAAGCTTAGTTGGAAAAATATTTGAATGAGAAATGTTTCTCAGATCACTACGAACAACTCTCCTTCAAAATGTTCATGAAATCATGCTTAATTCCCAAGATATTGTCAAAAGTATCATAGATACAGACAACAATTTCAAGAGAAAATCTCTAGCATTGATGGGTTAAGCCTGACTGCATGGGTTGAAGGCATGTATTTGTGAATGGGTGCGTTGACCCCTATTCCTAATGTAAGCAATGCTTGCATGATACCTGGTGTATTTATAGAAAAAGCCCTGTCTGATCCATGATGTGGAACATAGGTAAATGGCAGGGAACCCTTAAATTAGGTGGATAAGAAATGTAGACAGTTGCCCGATATTACCTATTGGAAATAGGTGAATAGCAGGGGACATTAAAACTAGGCAGTTGAGAAATGTAGATAGTTGCCCTATATTACCTATTGAAAATAGGTGAATAGCCGCGGACCCTGAAAATAAGTAAACAGCTGGGATGTGAGGGAACCTTAGAATTAGGTGCAAAAGAAATGTAGACAGTTGCCCTATATTACCTATTGCAAGTAGGTGAATAGCAAGGGACCCTAAAATTAGGTGGATAAGAAATGTAGACAGTTGCCCTATATTACCTATTGCAAGTAGGTGAATAGCAAGGGACCCTAAAATTAGGTGGATAAGAAATGTAGACAGTTGCCCTATATTACCTATTGCAAGTAGGTGAATAGCAAGGGACCCTAAAATTAGGTGGATAAGAAATGTAGACAGTTGCCCTATATTACCTATTGAAAATAGGTGAATAGCAGGGGACCTTAAAATTTGCTGGATGAGAAATGTAGATAGTCGCTCTATTTTACCTATTGCAAGTAGGTAAATAGCAGCAGACCCAGAAATTAGGTGGATAAGAACTGTAGACAGTTGCCCCATATTACCTATTGAAAATAGGTGAATAGCAAGGGACCCTAAAATTAGGTGGATAAGAAATGTAGACAGTTGCCCTATATTATCTATTGGAAATAGGTGAATAGCAGGGGACCCTAAAATTAGGTGGTTAAGAAATGTAGACAGTTGCCCCATATTACCTATTGAAAATAGTTAAATAGCAGGGGACCCTTAACTTAGGTGGATAAGAAATGTAGACAGTTGCCCTATATTACCTATTGAAAGTAGTTAAATAGCAGGGGACCCTTAACTTAGGCGGATAAGAAATGTAGACATTTACAATAGAGGGGGTTTGAGGGGTTCATTGAACCAATTCAGAATGTTGGTTGCCTGGCTTTATATTTTCACTTTTCGTAAGTTTTGTGGTACCATCCATCTGCCATTGCTGGTACTATACCACACAGGGTGGTCAACTCAGGAGGGAATGTTAACATTTCAGGGACTAGGAGCTAAGTCTAGACCTACCCTGTTTGGTAGGCAGATCATATGGTATCATCTATCTGCCATTGCTGGTATATCACCCTGGCTGTTCAGTTCAGAAGATAATATCAACCCTTATCCTGCTGGTGGCTAATTTTGCCAATAAAAAATAATTGCAAAATCGCTGAAAAATGACTGAAACCTTGGCACGTGGGTACTCATCTGAGAGTACTCAGTGTACTTAGTGAGAGCTTTTTAATGAATGCCAACATAGCAGGGTTTAGATGGTTATCAAATATCTTAGCAGTCTTGTGCTTTGGACAAAAGTAGCCTCAGCATTGGAAGGGTTAAAGTTTCAGTACTAGGAGCATTATATAAGTCTCTAGACCTACCCCAGTTCTATAGGTAGGGGTACCATATGGTGCCATCTATCTGCCATTGCTGGTACTACACCACACTGGCTGGTCAGTTCAGAAAGGAATATTAACATTTCAGGCTAGTGGGTTTCTGGGTGCCCAAAATTGCCAATTATAAAGTATTTAGTCATCCTATTTTTCTAAGGAGATCACAATATATATTGATATTACAACCATAAGCATATGTTAAGGTATTGAAATCAGGTATGATATCCTTATACAAGGTCATGGGAATTATATTGAGGAGGAAAATACTTCAATTTAATGCTTGAAATTGACAAATTACTTGTTGATTGAAATTTCTCACAAATGATTTTGGGTGTGCTGAGGGGTGATTTTTGAGGGTTTGGGTGTCCAAATGATGCCCAGACGCCCTGCTGGCTAAGGCTATGTATCAGGGACTAGTAGCGAAGTCAGCCGTGTGTGGGCATGGTTCCTGTGACTGTGAGTCATCCCCAGAAAGAAGCACTTGTGAGGAGAAACTAGACACCTTCCTCCGACATTGCCACCGTAAACAACTCTTAAAGCATGCAAACATTACGCAACTTCCTACTTCCTGAATTTCCTGATGGAAAAACATAGAGACTACATAGCTTAGGCCAAGAAAAAAATATTGCTCGTTTCCTGTAATGGTCGGAAAAAAATAGGGTAGGTAGGTCGGTAAAAAAAAAAATGTTTTATGCACGTTTTATGTTGATAGGGTTTTGGGAGAGCGGAAAAAACTCTAGGGTAGGGATTTTTTTGAATAAAAACTGGTTAGGGTAGGGTTACTGGAAACAAACAACTTTTTTAGGCCTTATATCAGGTTCTGAGAAGGAATCGTGAAACTCAGCATCCACATTGGGGAGTCTTGTCCTTGAATCTTTTCTGTGTCCCATTTTCCCAGGGAAACGTACCAAAATACATTCTGACAACAGCCTGAAGTATTTCTTCTAACCCTTTCAATACTGAAGCAGGGCTCGACATTAAGCACTGTCCGCTCGTCCGAGACGAGTGACTCGGGCTGTCGGACAAGTGATTTTGTTCAGTTACTGTTCCGGCTGAACAGTAGAATATCAGACGCATGATGCATCTGATAAGATCTTTTCAGGTAATTAACTTGGAACTTCTTTTTGGCGCGACGTATCATGGCAAGTGAAAAATGGCTTCGCGCCGTTTTTTCAGAGGGCGAAAGATTCTTGTATACTCATATGCCGCAGCACATACTGGTACATGAATTATATGTGCCGCGGTGTTTTTTTTCGATGTGGATCGGTCTACCATCGATCTTTCTTAACTGTCCAACCGTATGCATTAGTTTCCCAGCAGGCCTGTTCTTGTTTGCACCATAGGCAGTGCAGCTCTCAGGAATAGGTGCCAGTGTTCATATGAACCTATACATTACTTTCTGAGCAGGCCTGTTCATTCAATCAATGCTTTCAACTGCCTTGGAGGCGTAGAGCCTGACCAGCTATTACAGCACTCCTTGGTTAGTTAAGTCTTCATTAATCAAAACTTTCAATAAATAACCGACCTCAGACTTTTATTGCAACCTCAGGATTTAATATGTGTTAATTATGGTTATACATTAAAATACACGTATTGTTATCGAAATTCTAGTATTTGATATTACATAATATGTATTTTCGACGAATTATTGCTGACATGTGATGTAAAATAGGTTCAGGTTGGCAACTTGCTCAGTCTCTGCCTCTGCCCTGGTGGCTGATACATAGCCAATGTACCAAGACAGATGGGAAGCATGAAAAAGTAAAACTTGTGTGGTCTGTCAAGCAGTCTAATAAATATATATATATATATATATATATATATATATATATATATATATATATATATATATATATATATATATATATATATATATATATATATATACACACACATATATGACCCTATATATATAGAGAGAGAGATAAGTATGTATATATATATATATCTTTTTGGACACCCAAACCCTTAAAAAGCACCCCTCAGGACACCCAATTTTGTTTGTGAGGAATTTCTTAAAATGTCAATCTCAAGCATATAATTTGACTTTTTTCATCTCCATGTAATTCCCATGACATTCAATAAGGATATCATGCTATATTTAGATATATTTATACATGTTTATGGTTGAAATCTGAGAATATTGTGGTACCCCCTAAAAATTTGGACGCCCAAAAATTTAACAATTTCCAATTATAGGCACCCAGTTTCTAAATCCTGGCTAAGTCCCTGGACTGCACAATTATGCATTATTCGCCACATGTGATGCATGCCAACAGGTGTTTGTGTACAGTCAATGCCCGAGTTTGGGAACATGTGAACCCTCAAAAAACAACTTTAAGGCCTCAAAAATTGTTAGTATCCTGTAAGGGTAAAAAAAATAGAAAAATCTTTCTGTGGGGTTATCATTTCTTTTTCTAAAAATGTGTTTCGTGCATGTTTTATACTAATCGGGAGTTGGAAGAGCGGAAAAAACTTTAGGGGAGGGATTTTTGAGTTAAAACTTAAGGTTGGGTTACAGGAAATAACTTTTTTAAGGCCTAATAATGTGGCATGGGCATAGTTTCACTGTAATATGATCCACAAGATATATCTGAATAACACTGATATTGACTTGTTTTCAAGTCTCAGTTAAAGGTGTCAGGTGTTTTATGTCACTGGAAATAAGGAAAAAAATTATCTTTCAAATTGACTGTAAAAAGATTTTTGTATGATTTATAAATTAACTGCGTATGTCACTTTTTTTTGCTGTATATAAAGTGTTGACAGTTCTATATAATTCTGTTTGGCTGCCCAGATTCCGTTGGCGCAGTAGGCTCAGTGGCCCAATTCTGTTTGTCTGCCAAGATTCCATTGGCGCAGTAGGCTCAGTGGTTCAAGTCTGACATTGATGTAGTTTTTCATGAAGGGTTACTTACTAATCCAATATCATTTTAAATGTATTTTCATCAGGTGCAAATAAAGACCATTTTTATTTTCTCATATACTCACCTTTTTACTGTGTCATCCCCAGTTTAGATGAAGTGTGGCAAACTGATGTGAAAACTTCCAAACACATAAATTCCATATTTAAATGTTTCTATTTTAATAGAGTGTAAAATTAATATCAACTTTTGAACCTAAAGTCAGTTTGGCACACTTCATCAAGGCCTTTGAACCTTCAAGCACACTACAACGTGGCATGTAGTTGTTAGCTATTGCTCATACAGTCAACAGTACCAACCACAAAATAGTTTACATTTGCCTTATATTTCATAACAATTATGCTGAACAATTGATGTCTTTTAAAGATTACGCCATTCCTATTTGCAAACAAGAATATTACCGGGGTTTCAGCTAACCCCTAAGTTCAACCTAAGGGTCAATCTGGAATGTTGATTATCACTGGGGTCATCAAGACCAAATGCTGTGTACTCTAGATGTTAAGGCTTAGCCAATTCAAAACTTAGTTGTAATGATGTATGTATCTACTGGAATCCTCATGAATTTTATTACATCTTACAATTCTGTAGGAAAATCTCCTATACGACAGCACAAATGTTGAGTGTAAACCTTCTCTGAAGTGGGTAACACAACAATGTTACATCTTTAGTGTAGAAACCCAGCTTTGTACTTTAAATTCTAAGATGAATTTATTGGGGTTTCTGTGGCAAGAAAAACTGCCTGAGTAAGTCTGCTTTTGCATTATTGAATCACTATTTAATTGTAAAAACTGACTGGGCCATATTTTTTTCACATTATTAATCTTACCTAGAGCAATATATAGCGGGAGACTTTTACCAGGAGTGATAGAATATTTTAAGAATACTACATAATGCTTGCTGGATACTTTCTTAAGATTTTTCCACAATGATGAAAGGGAATTATCCGTTTGCTTGGATATAGAAAATATCCTTATAAATATTTTACGCTCAGATTGTTACTTCTGTTGTTTTATTTTCTAATTTTTAGAAAATCTTTAGGGTCACCCACCTATAAATGGTATTAGTGCAGTGCAGTATTCTGATGCGCTTCCTTGGATGGCTATCTTTAGTTCTATTTATCTCACAGTAGCCACACATATCCAACATTAGAACAGAAAACTACTTATTGCAAGGGTGAATTTTAAACTTATATCAAATGATTATATACCATTAAATTAAACAACTTTCCATATGGCCGTATATACCATCCATAGTTCATAGGCATATGCTGGCTTCTCCGTAAGCAATTATAACTGATTTCTTGAAAGTGGAGAACCTAGAACAAATGATGTGGAGCTGTAGTTCATGTATGTTTAAAACCTTCTTATACTGCAAATATTCAATTCTTAATTTGAAAAGGCAAAGCCCACAAGAAACTAAGATGTTTTGCGTGGTCCTCTCTATGCGCCAAGAAACCTTTATCACAGTCACAGGACACAAGACTGGCTATAGGAGCTTTAACAAACATATGCCAACGAGTCTTAATTGACAAATACAACTTAACTCTCAATTAAAGTATCCCTCTTCTGGGCAGCTATTCTACAGTATCAAAAAGAAACCATTTGCTCGGCCTTATTCATGCACTCAAAACCACAGTCTGGATAGCAGGGATGGTAACTCAAGTTACTACAAACATTCAAATCAGTGTTAATTGCCCTATAACTTTTATCTGCCTGATTAAGCATCCTTTTCCCAGGCCACATTTCTGCTATATCAAAATGGAACAAGTATATCAAACTGCTAGCCTGCTTTAGATTTTCTTATGTGCTTGTACTTGTCTGACAGAAGCGAACACTTCTGACCTTTCAATGACCAACAGCGGACATGTACATAGCTACGTGGATGGATACATTTTTAGGATATCCACTAAAATATAACCAGTTTATGTAAGTTAGAAATTTATCTTTGTTATCACCAATGTCCTATTCTTTATATATTTTGATCCAATATCTCTCACCCACCCATTGACAAATTAGTTGTACGCCTCAAATCCCTTGTAGCTCTACATCTGCTCTGTACTATAGGCTGATGTTTTACATACCAGATATGTGAAAACATCAGGATATATGTAATGTTAGGTAAATTTTCTACACTGAAATCAAATTGATTTAGTGGTAAACAGTATGGATCTATACTCCCAATACATTTTATCTTACAGAGATACCTAGATTTAGTGTTTTTATCTAAATTGTTAGCGTAGACTGAAAGGATAGCATGGTTCTCCATTGGAGTAGCCATGTCTGTTTACATGAATTACCCTCCAACATGGCGGCCACTGGATTTTGCAATGCATTATGGGATTGGAGTGAACAGACTCAATAACTTTTGAATTGGGAATTATTTTACAAAATATTTGAAGGAGAGTTGTTGGTATTGTTCTGATCAACATTTCTCCTTCAAATATTTTGCCAATTGTGCTAACACCTGAAAGATTTCTTAAAAATTGTCAGGCTGGTTTTGGCAGCTGTGAGCATTAATGGGTTAAAGAAATATATAATTATTCAGGGCTGTCCAAGAATAAAAGTCCTGGGGCACGGACATTCAGTCCTGGAGCACAGACATTCAGTCCTCGAGCACAGCATTCCTAGTACAACAAATGGTTCACTAATTTTTCATCAGTCGGTACTATTATATAAGCCTTTTATAAATAATGAAGACCCCAATTGAGCAAAACATAACATCATTACACTTATGAGAGCTCACATGCTTAAAGCATTCTGCATAACATATACATTTGAGAATATATAAAAGGCTCTACTGGCCATGCAGTTTGATATTTTGGCGAGTTAAGCAGTGCTTGATGGATTGAGCCAGTAAGCAAAAGATAACACCATTAAATGACGGAAGTTCACATGTCTAACGCAATATGCATAACATAGTACATTTGAGAATATATAAAAGGCTCTACTGGCCATGCATGTTTGATAATTTGCTGAGTTGACAAAAGCAACTTTTGTCCCCAAAATTTACTTTTCTCGACTAAAGTAACTTCTGTCTTGACAAAAGCAACTTTAGTTAGACAAATGTAACTTTTGTCAACAAAACTAACTTTTGTTGGACAAAAGTACTTTTGTCAAGACCAAATCGACTTTTGTCCAACAAAAGTTGCTTTTGCCTGACAAAAGTTGATTTGTCTTGACAAAAGTACTTTTGCCCTACAAAAGTTTCTTTTGTTGACAAAAGCAACTTCTGTCTTGCTTTTGTCAATAAGTTAATTTTGTCCTGGAACAAAAGTTAATTTTGTTCGACATAAGTAACTCATGTTGGACAGAAGTGACTTAAGTCAACAAAAGTGACTTCTGTCTGGACAAAATTGCTTTTGTCAACAAAAGTATGGGTGTTACAAACGGCGCCCCATACGACTGGCCATGCACTTTGATAATTTAGTGATTAAAGCAGTGCTTGATGGATTTGGCCTGTCGCACGTTTTGAAGCCTATAAATGCGACAGTTGGACACCCCTGTTATTGGACCAAATTGTGAAAAATCTCATAATAGTCCTATGAAGGAAAAGGTGAACATTCTTGCCTAAAAAGTCCAGTAGTTTTTGTGATTCTCATGTTGAGTACCCGTGTTAGTTAATTTTCTCTATGGGTGTCCTGGGCCACGGATTTCCTGAAATTCTTGTATTACACCAGACTTCCTAAGTACTGCAAGGAAGGAAACAGAGGAGGCAGTTACCCACTCAGGTCTTTAACCCTTTCATGCCCGAAGACAGGGTCTTAGCCAGGATTTAGGAACTGGGTGCCCAAAATTGGTAATTTTGAAATTTTGGGGCGTCCAAATTTTTAAGGGGGACCACAATATGCTCAGATTTCAACTATAAACATGTATAAATTCATCAAAATAAGGCATGATATCATTAAACAATGTCCTGTGAATTATAAGGAGTTGAAAAAATTCAATTATAAGCTTGAGATTGAGATTTTTAGAAATTCCACACTAAAAAGAATTGGGTGTCCTGAGGGGTTCTTTTTAAGGGTTTGAGTGTCCAAAAAGGCACCCAGACGCCCTGCTGGCTAAGACCATGCTTCCTACTGCAAGGAAGGAAACAGAGGAGGCAGTAACCCACTCAGGTCTTTAACCCCATTCATGCCCCAAGACAGGGTCTTAGCCAGGATTTAGGAACTGGGTGCCCAAAATTGGTAATTTTGAAATTTTGGGGCGTCCAAACTTTTAAGGGGGACCACAATATGCTCAGATTTCAACCATAAACATGTATAAATTTATCAAAATAAGGCATGATAATTTTATACTATGTCATTGAAATTATATGGAGATGGAAAAGTTCAAATATATGCTTGAGATTGACATTTTAAGAAATTCCTCTCAAAAAATTTGGGTATCCTGAGGGGTGCATTTTAAGGGTTTGGGTGTCCAAAAAGACACCCAGACGCCCTGCTGGCTAAGACCATGCCCGAAGATCTTCATGAAAAGTCTTGTCTGGACATTTGATACTTAAATGAAAGTTGTAGTTCTCGCCTAGATCAAAAGCACACTTTGCTTTTCAACTCTGTGGCCTGAAGTACTCAGTGAGAGCTATCAAATGAATACCAACATGACAGGGTTTAGATGGCTTTCAAAAAGTTTTGCATCCCTGTGCTTTGGATGAAAGTAGCCTCAGCATTGGAAGGTTTAGCTGAGAAAAGTAATGTGAAAACCTTGCAGGGCCTTATGCTACAAAGTTGAGGCTTGTTCACTCAGAGAATTGTGTGAACGAGACCAGCTGGATCAATTGTTGTTTTATTATGGCTTGCATATCCTTTTACTTAGGCTTGATATGTTTGTACATTGCCACAGAGATGACCTTTGCTATAGTACTGCCAATAGGGAATTAGAAATAAATGATCTTCATTCAAATAGCATACTGAAGGGCATATTCTCTGAACCCAATATATGTGTGTATCCCTCTGAGATGGACAGGCATAGTTGATATTAACCTATTGAATACTGTAGAACACACAATGTACGCGTCTGTTTATATATAGCATACATAGCGTGTGGTTCCGCTTCGCTATCTATAAAAACGCTGTACTTTTTTCTTACTGTACTGGCGCTGTTAGTGGCGGCTACCGTCGCTAACATAAATATACGCTATGATGAGAAAACTCCCCAATTCGCTATATTTGGGACACGCGTCATATGTGTGTCCTACAATATACATAGCAGGCATGGGTGATGTTAACTCATTCATGGCCAGAAATGAACATGCCTTGAGTCCTCTGCATCTGAGATACTTTTGGAAATAACTTGGGAATTGAGTGCAAATTTGGGAAATATTTGAAGGAGAGTTGTATGTTGGGGACCAATCAACATTTTTTTCAAATATTTTTTCTCACAATGTGTTGGTCATAAGGATATTGAAACTGCGAGGTTTTCCTTGAGCACAAACATGTTAACTAAAAAACATCTGTAATTTAAATTTGGAATTGAATGCAAATTCGGGAAATATTTGAAAGAGAGTTGCTTGTTTGGGTTCAATCAACACTTCTTCTTTAAATATTTTTTCGCAAAATGTTTTGTTCACAAAGATACTAAAAACATCCGGAACATACCTATGGGCTAACTCTCATTGCATAAATGAAACACTATTTCGAGAAATATTTGACTGAAAGTTGTTCTTGTTAGGTTTAATAATGTTTTTTCAAATATTTTCAAACATTACTCCATCCTATTAATATATCTTTAAAGTTGTCATTTCTTGTGTGTATTCAAGATGCAAAAAAATGTCTAAAAGTTTCATAAAATTTGTACATTTACAACATGATCTTTTCCTCATACTTTATACTTCCTCTGAGCATTTCAAAATTTAGATCAATTTCTTCAGAGCCCTCAATTGCAAGCAGGGACTGTCCCTGGCGACCAAATGGTATTTTGACTTTTCTATCTGGGCTGCCAAACTTTTTAACCCTTCTACTACTGAAGCTACTTCCGTCTAAAGCATAAGAACACAGACAATTTTGAAAACCCTTTAATCCCTGTCTTGTTGGTATTCATTGGAAAGCTTTTGCTGAGTACTCTCAGATGAGTACCCATTTACCAGGGTTTCAGTCATTTTTCAGTCATTTTTCAGTTTTTTTGCATCATTTTGTATTGACCAAATTAGCTACCAGTAGCATAAGGGTTAAACTAGTCTTATACACTGTGCCTGATATATAACTGATTAGACGATAGCTGCTGCATAACTTCCTATCCTTCCTATCCTAAAACACAAATGTAGAAGAAGTATGTTGAGCTGAGCATGCATTCCCGTAGTAAAATAATACCCTCAAGACTTGGCTATAAATATATAGGAGTGTGCCTGCTGGTACTGTGTGCATTTCTCCTGGTAGCTGTGGTAAACAGTAGCTAGTTTTTTGGGGAGCAGTGAGTGAAGAATTTGTGAAAAAAGCAGCCCTGCAACAGGGTAGATAGCATTTAATTAGCTATAAGTAATGGGAGTATTGTTTGTTTTTTCTTATGGGGGGGGGGGGGGGGGGGGTGATTCTATTTGAATACTTGTAGCCTTAATAAATAATAGGAGTGATTTTTGATGAACAGAAGCTGTTATTTCAAGAAGCAGTGATGAAAGAATTTGTTTTGTTGACAAGGTAGTTACTGATGAAAGTCAATGATTTGAGTGGGAGGAGGGGGAGGCAAGAGGGGCCAGGGGGGGGGGGGGGGGGGGGGGGATGGAGAGACTGGAAGAGGATGTCAAATTAGACCTACAAAACACCCTTTGTGTATTGTGGGGGCTGGTTTGGGTTTGTGTTACAAGGATATCCTGTGGTAATGCAAGGAAAGCCTTATGCCCTGACACAAGACCTTAGCCAGCAGGGTGTCAGGGTGTCATATAAACACCCTGAGTCTGTTAACACACACTAGATCGAGGTGCACATACATTTGGTCAGAAAATTCTCTATATGCCATTAACCCTTCCAATTCTGCACACAAGTTTACGGATCCAAAGGATTATGGATCAACTAAATGTAGTGTTCCTTAATTCTGGCTCAGGCCTGGCCATCCTAAATGCTTAGCGTAGTTTTAAGGCATAATTTGATTCTTATTGAGTTAATTGAAGTTAGGTATCACCCTAGCATATGACATGGTCTTAGCCAGCAGGGCGTCTGGGTGCTTTTTTGGACACCCACACCCTTGAAAAGAACCCCTCAGGACACCCAACAAAATTTGTGTGGAATTTCTAAATATCTCAATCTCAAGCTTATAATTGGATTTTTTAATCTCCTTATAATTCCTATGACATTGTTCAATGATATCATGCCTTATTTTGATGAATTTATATATGTTTATGGTTGAAATATGAGTATATTGTGATCCCCCTTAAAAATTTGGACACCCAAAAATTTTACAACTGCCAATTTTAGGCACCCAGTTTCTAAATCCTGGCTAAGACACTGGCATATGATATCTATACTTCTGCTTATACTATAATCCGTCAGGGAGATGGATCTAAGTATGCCTGCTATAATTAACAATGATTTTATAGCATATGTAAAGGAGAGTTATTAGCAGAGTTGTTATTAATATTTCTAATATTTCCTCAAATATGCTTTAGCTCGTAAGATTTCATGGAGGCTACACTGCTCTTAGACACTACTAGGTTAACACGCAGACTTGCAGCAAGTAACATGCTGCTCTGCTACGGATTCTTTTGAGGGGTAACTGACAGTTGGCATCTGTTTGGCATGGAACATGCTTTACGCAGACCAGCGCTGTCAGGTGGTTTAAAAAAACTTAAACATAGACTACATTTTTTTGTCTGCACCCACATTTTATTTTCAAGTACATCTGTTCTGTTCTGTATTGTATTTCCTAGTGTTACAGGCCACCCATAGATGGCATGTGGGGTCAGTTTTAACCATTTAATACTAGCAGCGGCTAAAACAGCCTGACAATTTTTGTGAAACATTTCTGGTGAAAGCGTAGATGGGTAAATATTTAAAAGGAGAAATGTTAATAAGAACACCACCAACAACTACCATCAAGCTCATTTTCAAAAGTAGATGTTATGCAAATGATTCCTTTCAAGGAAGACTATGGCCAAGGATGCGCTAATTAGGACAAAAATAGCAAGAGTTATAACAAAAAACAAACAAAAAAAAACCTCCCTCAAAAGAAAAAAACCCAGCTGCAATTGCTTTTTTAGGGCATCAGCAAGGCAATGTTGTATTTTGGCATGTAATAATAATAATAATAATACTAATAATAATAATAATAATAATAATAATAATAATAATAATATTATGATAATGATAATAATGATAATAATAATGATAATAATGATAATAATGATAATAATAATAATGATGAAAATAATAATAACGATAATAATAATAACGATAATGATAATAATAGTAATAATAATGATAATAATAATGATAATAATAATAATAATAATAATGATAATAATAACAATGATAATCTTTATTTCAAGAGGGTAACACAGTCAAATACAGGATTTGATTTTCGCTATGGTCCTTAGGTTTAAGGCTTATACCTTTCATGCTTCGGCCACAGAGTTGAAAATTGTTCTTCAAGGTATAGTTTCTTGAATGATGAGAGAGATGGTGCCATTTGAGCCTTAATCACACTTTCGGGCTTAATGTTCAAGTACTTTATTACTCTGTTGATGTGTTAGATAAATCATGTTGCTTTATCATGTTTTGATATACAGGCGAAGCTACCTCTCCACTGATTAAGAATGTCCTAAGTAAATAAATTCCCGTGGAATGTTTCAATGTGTGGAGATTTCTTGGAGATTTGTTGGCGCTTCTGCTGGTTCATGGGGTGTTTGGGACTCCCCTTCACAGGGTACTGAGCACACAATGATAACACACGTGTCGGCATCTGTCTAGCTGTCGAAGCATCCCCAGAGAATTAGTATATTACCTGGTGAGAACTGCTAGTGAAGTCTTATAGGAACACTGTGCACAGCCTAGGCAGGGGTGTACATACTCTTATTTATTTTGGACACAGTATATTCTTAATTGAAGACTATTTGAACTTGACTTATGCAGTTACCCTCCCAAATAATGGATATTACTGTTATTATTATTATCATTTTTCATCTTCTTCTTATCATTATCATTATTATTTATTATTATTATTATTATTATTATTATTATTATTATAATTATTATTATTATTATCCTTATCATTATTATTATTATTATTATTATTATTATTATTATTATTATTATTATTATTATTATTATTATTATCCTTATTATTATTATCCTTATTATTATTATTATCATCATTATTATTATTATTATTATTATTATTATTATTATTATTATTATTATTATTATTATTATTATTATTATTATGAGATCAGGTACAGTCAAAGTCTTCATTATCCCACAAGGCAGAGCTGAGTGGGATACTGAAGACTGAAGGTGGATACCAAACTGGACCCCACTTTCAAACAGTGTGTACTTAATTGCACATAAAAAGTTGCAATATAGGTATTACCTGCAATCAGCCTAACACTAATGCTGACCAGTGGTGGCTAATTTGGCCAATACAAAATGATGCAAAACACCTGAGAAATGATTGAAGGCCTGGCTTATGGGTACTCATCTGAGAGTACTCAGTGAGAGCTACTCAATGAATACCAACATGGCAGGGTTCATATGTTTTTCGAAAATCTTTGCGTCCTTGTGCTTTGGATTTAGGGTAATGAGATCTAAGCAGGGGTATACTTTGAACACCGGAAATTACTTGTAATCCATCAATAACCAATAATCCCCTTATAAATTATAATAGAAATACCATGTTTTCCTCCCTACACAGTTAATCCATGAAGTAAGTAGGCTTAGCTGGGTATTATTTCAGCTTTACGACACCTCAAGCTCTAGGCTTAACCCATTAATGCTTTAGAAGTCATACAGATATATAATCGTCTGGATCTACAATATCTTTGACAATAACTTAAAAATGATTATCAAACTATTTCAAGAAGAATTATTGGCTGCATTGTAATTAACATTCCTCCAAATATTTTTCCAAATATGCTTTTGCCTGCAATATTTCTTCAAAATTGTCAGACAGCTTTCGGCCACTGTGAGCATTAATGGGTTGAGGCGGTGAGTGCTTGAAGAACAATGCCCTGAGTAAAGCACCTATTAACTGGAATAGGTTAATAAGTACTAATTTGTTTCAGTGCTTCAACACAATGAATTTGAAAAACACCAGACCTCCCTGAATGCTTTTTATAGAACAAAAGGTATTGTACAGGGGTGGTGAATTGTTAGGGTACCCATTGAGAAGGTGTATTAAATGATTAATTAGGCCTATTGAATGTGCACATACCATAGCAAGTGGTTTGTTGATAAACTCAAAATGATTGATGGAAGTACTTGGAGAATAACCAAATAACAAGTAGGTGTATTTGGAGCATAGGTTACACAGTGTATGTTGCACTGGTAGTTAGGGTTCATTGTAGTTATTCCTATTGCAGGTTTGGAACCTATATATATATATATATATATATATATATATATATATATATATATATATATATATATATATATATATATATATATATATATATATATATATATATATATATATATATATATATATATATATATATATACAGGGCCCGACGTTAACTTTTGCGGCGACTTGCCCAGTAGGGCAAGTGAGATTCAACTTTCACTTGCCCCACTAAAACCTTCACCTGCCCTTAAAAAGTTTTATGTTTTATAATGTTTCATCTAAAACCAAATAGAACATGGGCGGGGCTGGCATGTGAAAGCATATTTTCTAGGACAAGCTTGGATTCCAGACCACAAAACTTGCACACATTCTCAAAAGTAAACCCGACATATACACAGCTTACTTGCCCAGTGGGGCAAGCAAGATACAGTTTTCACTTGCCCTACAGCTATAATTTACAAATTGTACTTGCCCGGGGCAACGGGGCAAGCACCAATGTCGAGCCCTGATATATATATATATATATATATATATATATATATATATATATATATATATATATATATATATATATATATATATATATATATATATATATATATATAAAGCCGGCCATTTATAAAATCACACATACACAGATAGAAACTTCCTCACTTATAAAGACTAGTAAATAATCTGCTACCTTTGACATAATTTGGTTTAAGGTTCTCAGTCCTGGCTATGCTAATATATTGGGTCTAATATTTGGACCCTGTATGTATTGACCCTGTATGTATTCACAATTGTCAACAATATTTGCCCCAAGCCTTCATGCATGTTTAATTTACAGCCAATATATAGGGTCCTATGCTCGAACCCTGTACATATTCACAATCGTCAGCAATATTTCCCCTAAGCCTACATGCATGTTTAATTCACAGCCGTTATAGAGGATATTGTCCTACGTTTGAACCCTGTATGTATTCACAATTGTCAGCGATATATTCCCCAAGCCTACATGCATATGTAATTCAGAGCCGATGTATATAGGGTCCCATGTTTGAACCCTGCATGTATTCACAATTGTCAGCAATATTTCCCCCAAGCACAGCATACCAGAGTTTGTTCTCTGAGGGCCTCCTACATGCATATGTAATGCATAGCCAATATATAGGGTGGTATGTTTGAACCCTGTATGTAGGGTCCTATGTTTGAACCTTGTATTTATTCACAATATTTCCCCTAAGCCTACATGCATTTTAATTCACAGCCAATTGAAAGGGTCCTATGCTTGAACCCTGTATAATGCAGTATGCATTCACAATTGTCAGCAATATTTTCCCCTTAAGCCTAGCATACTAGAGGTGGTGCTATTCAGTGCTGCTCCAGGCCCCCCTGCATGCATGTTTAATTCACAGCGTTTCTGATCAATAGACACACTTTAATGTGCTTGATAAATGACAGGCAGAGCTGTCATTGAAACCTTGCCCGGCAGCAAGGTAATAGCATTTACAATAATGTCTCTCTCTCTCTCTCTTGCTCTCTCTCGCTCTCCCCTGTCATTCACGATGATGATGAAAGCATTGTAATGCAGGGGTTGAAATAGGCCTTACTGCAAGCAGAAAGTAAATTGATTTACCTGGGAGGGAGGGAGGGAGAGAGAGAGAGAGAGAGAGAGAGAGAGAGAGAGAGAGAGAGAGAGGGAGGGAGGGACGGAGGGAGGGAGGGAGAGAGAGAGAGAGCATGGTGCAACATATGTTCCAAAACATTACTTGCTGAGTGGGGCAAGCTTAAAAACCCCCAAAGTTTTCTTGCCCAGTCAGCACTTCCATTTGCCCCGCCACTCTGTTATACAAAGGCGTTGGAAAAAGAGTTGGTCAATAACCACAAAATGCTACTGGTCTTGTAGGGCTACAAGCACATATTATCATCTAGCCCTCCTGAAATTTCTACTAGCCCTACCTTAGAATTAAAAAATACCACAAAATTTGTAACTATTTTGCATTTATTTCTATGTTTATGTGGCATTGCTTACTTGTGTATCAGCCCCTTTAGATGCATGAATAGCATTTTCACTGGGTGTTTATGTGAACCATTTATTGGAAAATTAGTGTCAAATATTATATGTTACTAAAGGTTCTTTACCAATGATATAACCTAAGGTCTTTTGTTATTTTCAGGGCTGTGGGCCCAAGCCTCGTCCGCCGAACAGAACCGTGTTTGTCGGAGGTCACCCGCCGGCAGGTACAGCACCCTACATTCCAGAGAAGTTCAACGATAACACTATCATATCATCCAAGGTGAGTTGGGAATTCCAATGCATTTATCATCACTTTTTTTGGCAATATTTAGGATATTTTAGCCTAGCTATTTGTAAGTGGTGGAAGAGACGAAAACACCTGATGAAAAACACTGCCTAATGCAGTGGCAACTTTCTCACATGCCAGGGCTGGGATCCGAACCCTTCCAGTGCTAAGGCTACTTTCGTCCAAAGGACAAGGATGCAAAGATTTTTGGAAAAAAATCTAAACCCTGTCATGTTGAAATTCATTAGATAGCTTGCGCTGAGTACTCTCAGATGAGTAACCATGTGCCAGGGTTTCAGTCATTTTTCAGGATTTTTGCATCATTTTGTATTGGCCTGATATTAGAGTACTCAGCGAGAGCTATCCAATGAATACCAACATGACAGGGTTTAGATCAGGGGCTTAGCCGCCTATGCGTCCAGCGTGTCATTTGGACACCCAGAACACTGTTTTTTGACAGTTTGGACACCCAAAAATTTATGGCAGAATTTGCTGATGATGACTTTTCTTAGAAGATAGAACATGTAGAAGCTGTAGTGTCACTTTTATGAGACACACGTACAAAGCAGTCACTGGCCTAAAAAAGCAAAACCTGTTAATATATAGGGTTTATTTTATTAGCAGTATGTACTTTGTACCACACTTTGGACACGCAAAAGTCTATGAAACCTCTATTTGGACACCCTGTTTCCAAAAATTGGCTAAGACCATGGTTTAGATGGCTTTTAAAAATCTAGAGTGTATACATGGTCCCACAACTAGGGATGTTACCGAAAAATATGAGCTGTATTTGAAAATATGTGTTGGACCCTGATGCAAAAGGGTTAATCTCCTTTTTCTGATTCACCCTGGTAACCCTACGAGGCTAAGAATGCCTACATGTATATCCTCCCATGGAATCTCATTTGCTTTTGCTCAAGATAAGATGGGTTCATATAATAGACAGGCATTGATAGCTGAGGCTGAGGTAAATGTCAAATCCTCACCCATAGAAAAAAAACACCAGCATGTTGGTTGGTACTCGGGCGTAACTTTCTTTGCTGCGAGTACATCAGATAAGTGCAGGCTCCTATTTCAATGAGCCGCTCGGGTCAGGTACCTGAGGGGGCTACAGCAGCAGAAATAACTTCACACTCTTTGTGTGTATGTGTTAACTCTTATGATGCTGCGGCTACTTTCTCCTAATGCACAAGAACGCAAAGATTTTTGAAAATCATTGAAACCCTGTCATGTTGGTATTCATTTGAAAGCGCTCGCTGAGTACTCTCAGATGAGTACCCATTTGCCAGGGTTTCAGTCATTTTTCAGATTTTCTCTCTCTCTCTCTCTCTCTCTCTCTCTCTCTCTCTCTCCTCTCTCTCTCTCTCTCTCTCTCTCTCTCTCTCTCTCTCTCTCTCTCTCTCCTTCTAACTCTCTCTCTTTCTGACTCTCTCTCTCTCTTAACTCTCACTCCACCCCATCACCAATTCATTAATCCATCTCTCTACCCATCAACACACAGTAGGGTATGACTTCCCTATGTTGCTCGCTTGGTAATCTTAATGTCAAAGTGTCCCGGGTAAGGTGAGAGTCTCAGGGAATGTGATCAGCCTCCCAGATGTTCACCTCCAGCGGTATGTTGACTCTGGGGAACCGAAGACAGGGTCTCGCCCCTCTGCCCCTCCTAGCCCTATTGATTACTCCTGGGGACTCGCGGCCTCTCGCCCCCTGACTCCCGTCAACCACAGCTTGCGGGGCGACCCCTGTGTTATGTACATCACCTGTTCATATAGAGTATGAGAATATGATACATACACCATGGTTGGGCTGCTCTGATAGCTGGGTGCCCACTGACTGCTAGCTCAATGTCTCTCACCACTGTCTAAGCTTATATTAAGAATATGTCTTCTTTTCGTTATCTCCCCTTATTTTACCTAATAGTGCCCTGAAATGCGTCTCAGAGCACATATTTTTCAAAAGTTTCTGGGGGCGCATGCCCTCAGACCCCCTAGCCTGCATGGACAGTGTAATAGCAATTATCCTCAGATAGGGCACAACACATACCTGAAAATCTACATAACATTACAGAAAGGCAAGTGAGTTTCAATTCTACTTGCCCTGCAGAATTTTTACCTGCCCTATTTAATTTTAATAGCGTTTGCAATTATATCAAAATATTGCACCTGAAGGTATACTATATACAGTAATGTTAAATGTCAAAGTGGGTATTTTGACATGGGTAATGGTATTTCTTTTTACCTGCCCAACACTGAGTTTTACTTCTTAAGGGCAGGTATGCAGACCTTGGTGCATATAGCCCTGGGCCCTATTCAATCTAACGAAACTGAACTCTACTGATGATAAAAAGTTGATATTCCAGAGCTGTTGTGCAGGTATTTTATGAAGCAGGAAATATTCATGGTTTCCTGGCCTTAACCATTTCATTCCTATAGATTCTATAAAAGAAAATGCCGACTGGATCTATGATTAAAAAAAGATATGCAACCAAAATTATGAAGGGGTCTTATTGGTTGAGCGATGATTAACATTTCTTATATAATCCTTAACGATGCTTTTATGAGAAGGTTATCGTGAATTTTGACGGGTTGTTTTTTTGCTCCTCACAAATAAAGGGGTTAACAGCAACATGTTGGTTGCATGCTTATCAGTTAACCCATCCAAGGCTACTTTCGACCAAAGCACAAAGATGTAAAGATTTTTGGTAAACATCCAAACCCTGTCATATTGGTACTCATTAGAAAGATCTCACTGAGTGCTCTCAGATGAGTACCCATGTGCAAGGGTTTCAGCTATTTTTCAGCTTTTTTGCATCATTTTGTTATGGCAAAATTAGCCACCAACAGTATGAGGGTTATATGTTAAAATTGATCAGCAGTCCTGATATTTCAGAATGATGCATGCCTGTACTTATCTAGTAGTAGTATTTATATGACTACCTGGGAATAACAGAAATGGAAATGAGCCATATGCCATAGGTATTGCAAAAAACCTGTTTGTGTGTATTATATGTCAAGACTGACATACTTTTAACCCATTAATGCTTAACCCTTCCAATACCACACATGCACATATGTGTTTGTGTTATTCATGCATATATGCATGTGAAATAATCAAATTCAATTAAAGAAGAGCACAGCTCAAATATCCGAAAGAACCCTTACATGAATAATCAAGGTGGACAACCTCTTAATTTTTTGTAATATATTTTATTTTATTTTCGTGATCGAGATTCTTTTATGCCATATCTAATGACATATAGATTTTTTTGTAATAAATATTTTTGTTTTTGCCATATAGACATTCTATAAAATATCACAATGTTTTTCATGCAATATCTAATGATATACATTTTTTTGTAATATATATATATATTTTTTCCTGATATAGGTATTCTATAAAATATAAAGTTTTTCATGCAATACTAGTATCTAATGATATACAATTGTTTTCGTAATACATATTTTCATAGATATTCTATGAAACATAACATTGTTTTTCATGCAATACCTAATGATAAACACTTTTTTGTAATAGAAATTGTAATAGAAATTCTATAAAATATCACATTGTTTTTCATCAAATATCTAATGATATACAAACTTTTTTGTAATTTTCTTTCCTATTTTTTTGATATAGATATCCCGTAAAATATCAAATTGTTTTTCATGCAATATCTAATGATTTGATTTATTTGCGTTTTCAGTATAAAATATTTTCGTGATTTCGATATTCTATAAAATATCACATTGTTTTTCATGCAATATCTAAAGATTTGATTTGCTTGCATTTTCAGTATACAATATTTATTGATATAGATATTCTATAAAATATCATATTTTGTTTTAGTGCAATATCTAACAATATCATTTATTTGTGTTTTCAGTATACAATATGGAACTTCCTGCCGTTGAACCTGTTCCAGCAGTTCCAGCGAGTGGCCAACTTCTACTTTCTGTGCGTGGGGTTCGTAGAGGTCAGTTCAGGGCTCCATACAGTATATCCGCTTAAGTAGTACACTGCCCTCCCACCAGGTGGCGTCTTAGCCGGTATCGTAACCCTTTCATGCCTGGAGATCTTCTTGACCAGTGTTTTCTGGACCTTTGGTGCTTTTGAAAAGAGCTTTGTAATTTATTAATTGTCAAAACAGGCTATTTACACTTCAGAAATGTCTTAGAAGATGGTTTGTTAGGAAAATAAAGTGTTTGAAGAAGAAATGTTATTCACCACACAACCAACAATTTTCATCAAATATTTTGTAAGATCATTTATAATTACAAAGTTATGTTCAAAAATATTGAGTAAACAGACAACAATATCTAGAGGAGCTCTGTAAGCATGAATTCAATTCATGGTTCAATATATGAAATAGTTGAATAATTCACGGCAACAGCCATGAAATAATTGAATAATTACCGCTAGCCCGAAGAATAATGACCGCTAGCCTGAACACCTACGGTCTTAGCCAGCAGGGTGTCTGGGTGACTTTTGGAATCCCTGGTTCATGAAAAATTCCTGATTTGAGGTAAAAATCACCCTATATTTTGGCATGTGTTTTTTATAAATACTTATTCCAAGTTAAATTTCTATGCAAGAACTGAATAAAAAAGTTATTGAAAAAATTAAAAAAGTTAAATTTCTAAAAAGTTTAACTTCAAAATAATAACAAAGACATTTTTCTTGAAGGATTAAGTGATTACTCAATTAAGCATATAATTACTTTATTTGTTAATGAACATAACCAGTGTAATGATTTTCATTTTTTCAATCAGGGATTTTGGACATCCTCAATTCTTGAAATCCCAATTTGGACACCCTGTTATAAAAATCCTGGCTAAGTCCCTGCTAAATTGTGTGAGGTATTCTTCTCTATTTCCTAATGGATAACACACACTACCTCAGTTAGCCAGCAGGGCGTCTGGGTGTCTTTTTGGACACCTAAAACCCTTAAAAAGAACCCCTGAGGACACCCCCAAAAAATTTGTGATGAATTTCTTAAAATGTCAATCTCAAGCATATAATTGATTTTTTTTCATCTTCTTATAATTCCCATGACATTGTATAAGTATATCATACATTGTTTTGATATATTTATACATGTTTATGGTTGAAATCTGAGTATATTGTAGTCCCCCTTAAAAATCTGGACGCCCCAAAATTTTAGAATTGTCAATTTTGGGCACCCTGTTTCTGAATCCTGGCTAAGACCCTGACAGACACTAGCCTGTGTATTAGTCAAAATGTATTTTTACTTGCAATATATTAAAGAAGCATGCAGGAAGTTCTACGCATACAATTAAGCATTCAGATTCCATGAAATTGGCTGAAATCACTTGTACATTTCCTGATTTGGCATGTTGTTGCTAGGAGACTTGCCTGGCAACAGATAATGATTATTGTTGAGGTACTCAGTTCAATGTTGAGAGTCTTTTGTTGCGAGTTTTATCTTGAGAATCTATGTTGAGAGTTTTATCTTTTCGGAGAATTGGCCAATAAATGTGTGATTTATATGAACATTTATTAGGTGTACCAATCCCATGTTTGCACCAAGATAAAATGAATTGTAAATTACACTCAAGATGTCTGAAAAGTAAAACCGACATGGAAAAGGAATAAATAAAGAATGTAGCCAGCAGGCTACAATTAGATATACTGGACCTAAAGTATGGAACTCCCTACCTAACAACTTGAGACAAACAACGTCACTAAAAGAGTTCAAAAACCTAATCTCAACCTGGTCTGGTACTAACTGTACCTGCTCTCTCTGCTGCTTTAAGAAATACCAGTAAACGAGCAGAAGTATCTGCTATTTTACTTCAAAATCACAAACGTATGTCCTGAAAGACTCATTGTCAATTAATGTGGGCAAACCCACTTCCCCTCTACTAGTCATTTATATTACTGTTACACCATGTATGTTATATTTTGAATTGTTATTTTGTAGTCGGCCAAGAGCCCTGGCAGCTCGTGTTTACTATGTAAAATTAATACTGACTTGAAATAAAGATTATCTATCTATCTATCTATCTAGGTCACATTCATATACCTTTGTTACAAAAATATGAGATGACTAAGAATTTCAAGCAAATGTTACCAAACTACATATATCTATATAGTATAGCTTTTTATTAG
>CAWWDR010000872.1:20000-22911 GCA_963942565.1 Maea johnstoni | reverse complement strand
ATAGAGGCCCGTGTTGTTATTTTTCGTCACTACCTCCCCGAGTCAGGAGTGGGTAATTTGCGCGCCTGCTGCCTTCCATAGATGTGGTAGCCGTTTCTCATGCTCCCTCTCCGGAATCGAACCCTGATTCCCCGTTACCCGTTACAACCATGGTAGGCATAGCACGTACCATCGTCAGTTGATAGGGCAGACACTTGAAAGATACGTCGCGCGGGTGCGCGATCAGCCCAAAGTTATCCAGAGTCACCACCGAGAGAGCGACGCCATCCGTGGGGACGACGCGCCCGATGGTCTTAGTCTAATAAAAGCTCCCTTTCCAGAGGTCGGGGATCTACAAGCATGTATTAGCTCTAGAATTACCACAGTTATCCAATTAAGGATGAACGATCTAATGAACCATAACTGATTTAATGAGCCATTCGCAGTTTCACCGTTCGAAGGTATGTACTTAGACATGCATGGCTTAATCTTTGAGACAAGCATATGACTACTGGCAGGATCAACCAGGTAGCTACCAGCCATGTGGATACGGACGTACGGACTGACGGAGCATGCCAAGGCTCGCGTCGGCTGGCAGCTACCTGGAACAAGTAACTGTTTGTGTCGTTGGGGAAGCCCCCGCTGACTGCGCCTGTGGACGGGCGCTTGGCCTGTTCGCTCGAGAGCGGAGGCCGTTATTGAGCAAAGATTGCTCGTCGTTGTTCGTGTGAGCGCAGACCGACACCTCGTAGCGAGGACGGACTTCGCAAGACCAATCAGGCACGGTAATGAGTTAGAAAACAAGTTTTCTCTCAGAGACCGATCGTTCAATGCCGCTCGGGGCCGTAAGACGTCTGGACCGCGTGCTGGAGGCTCAAGTGCTTCGCAGCCAGGTGGTCACTACATCGCCATGTGGGGAAGAGTTGTCGCTCTTCTCCGAGGACGGTGCCGATGGCAGGCAACACGAATGTGCTGTCTCCAACGAGTCTCACCTCCTCCTCGTGTCTAGCCGAACGGGAGGCACGACCAGCAGATCTGTCTTTTGCGTTGATTTGCACAAGGGGGGACTTTCGACACTTTTGTCCCTCTGCGGCCAGGACATTGCCGCAGCCTGACCAAATGTATTCCGTATTGTAGAAGCACCCCCCTCCTCCGCATATATGGCAAAAAGTTTGCCGCAATTAGCGCTTTTCTCTGTTCGCGTAAGAGACAACATTGGAAAATTGCATATTTTTCGAATGAAGTCTCCAAATTTGCGCGAATGAAGTCTCCAAATTTGCTCGAATGAAGTCTCCAAAAATTTGCGCGAAGGAATTCATATTGTTATTGCGAATAAAGTCTCCAAATAATTCGTCAATTCAAATTCGCTTCTCTGTCCGCGTATGGGAAAATATTTAAAACGTTTATATTTCGCGAATAAAACCTCCAAAATTACGTTTTTGAAGTCTCCAAATTTGCTCGAATGAAGTCTCCAAATTTGCTCGAATGAAGTCTCCAAAATTGCCCGAATGAAGTCTCCAGATTTCCGCGAATGAAGTCTCCAAATTTCCGCGAATGAAGTCTCCACGCGTTTGCGACTTTATTCGTAATTTAGAATTTTTGATTTTCGTCACTTTTTCTGCCATATTGAGGCTATTTCGAGTTTAGCCTGTTGGGACTTAGTTCGAAATTTTGAATTTTGTTTTTTCTTCACCTTTTCTGCCATATTGAGGCTGTTTCGAGTTTAGCCTGTTGCGACTGTATTTGTAATTTGTAATTTTGTTTTTTCGTCACTTTTTCTGCCATTTCGAGGCTGTTTCGTGTTAAGCCTGTTGCGACAGTATTAGTAATTTGTAATTTTGTTTTTTCGTCACTTTTTCTGCCATTACGAGGCTGTTTCGTGTTAAGCCTGTTGCGACTGTATTTGTAATTCGTAGTTTTGTTTCTTCGTCACTTTTTCTGCCATTTCGAGGCTGTTTCGTTTTAAGCCTGTTGCGACTGTATTTGTAATTCGTAATTTTGTTTTTTCGTCACCTTTTCTGCCATTTCGAGGCTGTTTCGTGTTAAGCCTGTTGCGACTGTATTTGTAATTCGTAATTTTGTTTTTTCGTCACGTTTTCTGCCATTTCGAGGCTGTTTCGTAGTAAGCCTGTTGCGACTGTATTTGTAATTCGTAATTTTGTTTTTTCGTCACTTTTTCTGCCATTTCGAGGCTGTTTCGCGTTAAGCCTGTTGTAATTGCTGGAATAGACCGCAGCACCTGGCAAGAACCACGGTCTGACCCTGAGTGGCTTGCAACTTTCGGGCATGCCCAGGCAGGCCCCAAAAACATGTGCAAAGTGTTTGTTTGTTTTAGTCGTCTTTTTTATTCTTAGGTAAGAGTTCTATATTTGTGCATATCTCCTTGTATTGTGTTGTCCGACAATTACTTTTAGCACTGTGGACAAAATACCTGATATGTTTTTCCAATACCAAGTTTTACCACAAACTATTGGGTTATTGTAAATTTCGAAGCAGGAACTATTTCTAAGTATGACTTATTTTGTCAGCGTGTTTACGCAATTAGTGTTTTAAACACCAAAAAAAAAAGCGCAATACATCGGTCGAGAATATGGTTTGATAAAATACAGTATCCTAAGTTGTCTGCACGAAGAACGGCAAGGATTTCTCACTTGAAACGGCGACTTTCATACCTAAATCCATCTTTATTACTTCCTGCCATCTCCCAAACGTATGCCGTGTTGGCATGCTATGATGTGCAATTAGTGTTTTATACACCATAACATATATATTTCCGATTTTTCCCATCAGGGCAGGGAGACTGTGTCCAGTAACGTGCGACATTTCCTAATGCAATGTCCATAAAAAGAAAAAAATCAAGAAAAAAAATAGTTCCGATTTCTCCCACCAGGTGGAGACTGCGTACAGTAACGTCATGGAGACTTCATTCGCG
>CAWWDR010000872.1:10000-12500 GCA_963942565.1 Maea johnstoni | reverse complement strand
GCTACCTGGAACAAGTAACTGTTTGTGTCGTTGGGGAAGCCCCCGCTGACTGCGCCTGTGGACGGGCGCTTGGCCTGTTCGCTCGAGAGCGGAGGCCGTTATTGAGCAAAGATTGCTCGTCGTTGTTCGTGTGAGCGCAGACCGACACCTCGTAGCGAGGACGGACTTCGCAAGACCAATCAGGCACGGTAATGAGTTAGAAAACAAGTTTTCTCTCAGAGACCGATCGTTCAATGCCGCTCGGGGCCGTAAGACGTCTGGACCGCGTGCTGGAGGCTCAAGTGCTTCGCAGCCAGGTGGTCACTACATCGCCATGTGGGGAAGAGTTGTCGCTCTTCTCCGAGGACGGTGCCGATGGCAGGCAACACGAATGTGCTGTCTCCAACGAGTCTCACCTCCTCCTCGTGTCTAGCCGAACGGGAGGCACGACCAGCAGATCTGTCTTTTGCGTTGATTTGCACAAGGGGGGACTTTCGACACTTTTGTCCCTCTGCGGCCAGGACATTGCCGCAGCCTGACCAAATGTATTCCGTATTGTAGAAGCACCCCCCTCCTCCGCATATATGGCAAAAAGTTTGCCGCAATTAGCGCTTTTCTCTGTTCGCGTAAGAGACAACATTGGAAAATTGCATATTTTTCGAATGAAGTCTCCAAATTTGCGCGAATGAAGTCTCCAAATTTGCTCGAATGAAGTCTCCAAAAATTTGCGCGAAGGAATTCATATTGTTATTGCGAATAAAGTCTCCAAATAATTCGTCAATTCAAATTCGCTTCTCTGTCCGCGTATGGGAAAATATTTAAAACGTTTATATTTCGCGAATAAAACCTCCAAAATTACGTTTTTGAAGTCTCCAAATTTGCTCGAATGAAGTCTCCAAATTTGCTCGAATGAAGTCTCCAAAATTGCCCGAATGAAGTCTCCAGATTTCCGCGAATGAAGTCTCCAAATTTCCGCGAATGAAGTCTCCACGCGTTTGCGACTTTATTCGTAATTTAGAATTTTTGATTTTCGTCACTTTTTCTGCCATATTGAGGCTATTTCGAGTTTAGCCTGTTGGGACTTAGTTCGAAATTTTGAATTTTGTTTTTTCTTCACCTTTTCTGCCATATTGAGGCTGTTTCGAGTTTAGCCTGTTGCGACTGTATTTGTAATTTGTAATTTTGTTTTTTCGTCACTTTTTCTGCCATTTCGAGGCTGTTTCGTGTTAAGCCTGTTGCGACAGTATTAGTAATTTGTAATTTTGTTTTTTCGTCACTTTTTCTGCCATTACGAGGCTGTTTCGTGTTAAGCCTGTTGCGACTGTATTTGTAATTCGTAGTTTTGTTTCTTCGTCACTTTTTCTGCCATTTCGAGGCTGTTTCGTTTTAAGCCTGTTGCGACTGTATTTGTAATTCGTAATTTTGTTTTTTCGTCACCTTTTCTGCCATTTCGAGGCTGTTTCGTGTTAAGCCTGTTGCGACTGTATTTGTAATTCGTAATTTTGTTTTTTCGTCACGTTTTCTGCCATTTCGAGGCTGTTTCGTAGTAAGCCTGTTGCGACTGTATTTGTAATTCGTAATTTTGTTTTTTCGTCACTTTTTCTGCCATTTCGAGGCTGTTTCGCGTTAAGCCTGTTGTAATTGCTGGAATAGACCGCAGCACCTGGCAAGAACCACGGTCTGACCCTGAGTGGCTTGCAACTTTCGGGCATGCCCAGGCAGGCCCCAAAAACATGTGCAAAGTGTTTGTTTGTTTTAGTCGTCTTTTTTATTCTTAGGTAAGAGTTCTATATTTGTGCATATCTCCTTGTATTGTGTTGTCCGACAATTACTTTTAGCACTGTGGACAAAATACCTGATATGTTTTTCCAATACCAAGTTTTACCACAAACTATTGGGTTATTGTAAATTTCGAAGCAGGAACTATTTCTAAGTATGACTTATTTTGTCAGCGTGTTTACGCAATTAGTGTTTTAAACACCAAAAAAAAAAGCGCAATACATCGGTCGAGAATATGGTTTGATAAAATACAGTATCCTAAGTTGTCTGCACGAAGAACGGCAAGGATTTCTCACTTGAAACGGCGACTTTCATACCTAAATCCATCTTTATTAC
Organism: Maea johnstoni; assembly: GCA_963942565.1. Classification (NCBI taxonomy): domain Eukaryota; kingdom Metazoa; phylum Annelida; class Polychaeta; order Spionida; family Magelonidae; genus Maea; species Maea johnstoni. The sequence goes on along the minus strand of CAWWDR010000872.1, from coordinate 10,406 downwards.
TTCCTGCCATCTCCCAAACGTATGCCGTGTTGGCATGCTATGATGTGCAATTAGTGTTTTATACACCATAACATATATATTTCCGATTTTTCCCATCAGGGCAGGGAGACTGTGTCCAGTAACGTGCGACATTTCCTAATGCAATGTCCATAAAAAGAAAAAAATCAAGAAAAAAAATAGTTCCGATTTCTCCCACCAGGTGGAGACTGCGTACAGTAACGTCATGGAGACTTCATTCGCGATTACAGCCCATAATCTCGAATGAAGTCTCCATGACTTTACTGGACGCAGTCTCCCCCTGTTGAGGGAAATCGGAACTACATAATGTTTTTTACCTTTTTTTTTTTGTTTTTTAAACTTTATTGAATGTTTTAAGAATTATCTAATCAAGATTTTAAGTGTTTTC
>CAWWDR010000872.1:0-2500 GCA_963942565.1 Maea johnstoni | reverse complement strand
CGCAAGACCAATCAGGCACGGTAATGAGTTAGAAAACAAGTTTTCTCTCAGAGACCGATCGTTCAATGCCGCTCGGGGCCGTAAGACGTCTGGACCGCGTGCTGGAGGCTCAAGTGCTTCGCAGCCAGGTGGTCACTACATCGCCATGTGGGGAAGAGTTGTCGCTCTTCTCCGAGGACGGTGCCGATGGCAGGCAACACGAATGTGCTGTCTCCAACGAGTCTCACCTCCTCCTCGTGTCTAGCCGAACGGGAGGCACGACCAGCAGATCTGTCTTTTGCGTTGATTTGCACAAGGGGGGACTTTCGACACTTTTGTCCCTCTGCGGCCAGGACATTGCCGCAGCCTGACCAAATGTATTCCGTATTGTAGAAGCACCCCCCTCCTCCGCATATATGGCAAAAAGTTTGCCGCAATTAGCGCTTTTCTCTGTTCGCGTAAGAGACAACATTGGAAAATTGCATATTTTTCGAATGAAGTCTCCAAATTTGCGCGAATGAAGTCTCCAAATTTGCTCGAATGAAGTCTCCAAAAATTTGCGCGAAGGAATTCATATTGTTATTGCGAATAAAGTCTCCAAATAATTCGTCAATTCAAATTCGCTTCTCTGTCCGCGTATGGGAAAATATTTAAAACGTTTATATTTCGCGAATAAAACCTCCAAAATTACGTTTTTGAAGTCTCCAAATTTGCTCGAATGAAGTCTCCAAATTTGCTCGAATGAAGTCTCCAAAATTGCCCGAATGAAGGTCTCCAGATTTCCGCGAATGAAGTCTCCAAATTTCCGCGAATGAAGTCTCCACGCGTTTGCGACTTTATTCGTAATTTAGAATTTTTGATTTTCGTCACTTTTTCTGCCATATTGAGGCTATTTCGAGTTTAGCCTGTTGGGACTTAGTTCGAAATTTTGAATTTTGTTTTTTCTTCACCTTTTCTGCCATATTGAGGCTGTTTCGAGTTTAGCCTGTTGCGACTGTATTTGTAATTTGTAATTTTGTTTTTTCGTCACTTTTTCTGCCATTTCGAGGCTGTTTCGTGTTAAGCCTGTTGCGACAGTATTAGTAATTTGTAATTTTGTTTTTTCGTCACTTTTTCTGCCATTACGAGGCTGTTTCGTGTTAAGCCTGTTGCGACTGTATTTGTAATTCGTAGTTTTGTTTCTTCGTCACTTTTTCTGCCATTTCGAGGCTGTTTCGTTTTAAGCCTGTTGCGACTGTATTTGTAATTCGTAATTTTGTTTTTTCGTCACCTTTTCTGCCATTTCGAGGCTGTTTCGTGTTAAGCCTGTTGCGACTGTATTTGTAATTCGTAATTTTGTTTTTTCGTCACGTTTTCTGCCATTTCGAGGCTGTTTCGTAGTAAGCCTGTTGCGACTGTATTTGTAATTCGTAATTTTGTTTTTTCGTCACTTTTTCTGCCATTTCGAGGCTGTTTCGCGTTAAGCCTGTTGTAATTGCTGGAATAGACCGCAGCACCTGGCAAGAACCACGGTCTGACCCTGAGTGGCTTGCAACTTTCGGGCATGCCCAGGCAGGCCCCAAAAACATGTGCAAAGTGTTTGTTTGTTTTAGTCGTCTTTTTTATTCTTAGGTAAGAGTTCTATATTTGTGCATATCTCCTTGTATTGTGTTGTCCGACAATTACTTTTAGCACTGTGGACAAAATACCTGATATGTTTTTCCAATACCAAGTTTTACCACAAACTATTGGGTTATTGTAAATTTCGAAGCAGGAACTATTTCTAAGTATGACTTATTTTGTCAGCGTGTTTACGCAATTAGTGTTTTAAACACCAAAAAAAAAAGCGCAATACATCGGTCGAGAATATGGTTTGATAAAATACAGTATCCTAAGTGTCTGCACGAAGAACGGCAAGGATTTCTCACTTGAAACGGCGACCTTTCATACCTAAATCCATCTTTATTACTTCCTGCCATCTCCCAAACGTATGCCGTGTTGGCATGCTATGATGTGCAATTAGTGTTTTATACACCATAACATATATATTTCCGATTTTTCCCATCAGGGCAGGGAGACTGTGTCCAGTAACGTGCGACATTTCCTAATGCAATGTCCATAAAAAGAAAAAAATCAAGAAAAAAAATAGTTCCGATTTCTCCCACCAGGTGGAGACTGCGTACAGTAACGTCATGGAGACTTCATTCGCGATTACAGCCCATAATCTCGAATGAAGTCTCCATGACTTTACTGGACGCAGTCTCCCCCCTGTTGAGGGAAATCGGAACTACATAATGTTTTTTACCTTTTTTTTTTTGTTTTTTAAACTTTATTGAATGTTTTAAGAATTATCTAATCAAGATTTTAAGTGTTTTCTTTCATCAGACCCTAGACATAATGCGTAAAAGCGGTAGCCACAAATAAAGAGCTTGCCAAAAATAATAATTATATAATTGTATAACTAGCCCTTCCATATGGGAACTTTAAAAAAATCACTTCCAAAATCGATCATCTCGCAGATTCTGGAATCCGCCATTTGGAG
>CAWWDR010000870.1:45000-47500 GCA_963942565.1 Maea johnstoni | reverse complement strand
CTCGAAATGGCAGAAAAGGTGACGAAAAAACAAAATTACGAATTACAAATACAGTCGCAACAGGCTTAAAACGAAACAGCCTCGAAATGGCAGAAAAAGTGACGAAGAAACAAAACTACGAATTACAAATACAGTCGCAACAGGCTTAACACGAAACAGCCTCGTAATGGCAGAAAAAGTGACGAAAAAACAAAATTACAAATTACTAATACTGTCGCAACAGGCTTAACACGAAACAGCCTCGAAATGGCAGAAAAAGTGACGAAAAAACAAAATTACAAATTACAAATACAGTCGCAACAGGCTAAACTCGAAACAGCCTCAATATGGCAGAAAAGGTGAAGAAAAAACAAAATTCAAAATTTCGAACTAAGTCCCAACAGGCTAAAACTCGAAATAGCCTCAATATGGCAGAAAAAGTGACGAAAATCAAAAATTCTAAATTACGAATAAAGTCGCAAACGCGTGGAGACTTCATTCGCGGAAATTTGGAGACTTCATTCGCGGAAATCTGGAGACTTCATTCGGGCAATTTTGGAGACTTCATTCGAGCAAATTTGGAGACTTCATTCGAGCAAATTTGGAGACTTCAAAAACGTAATTTTGGAGGTTTTATTCGCGAAATATAAACGTTTTAAATATTTTCCCATACGCGGACAGAGAAGCGAATTTGAATTGACGAATTATTTGGAGACTTTATTCGCAATAACAATATGAATTCCTTCGCGCAAATTTTTGGAGACTTCATTCGAGCAAATTTGGAGACTTCATTCGCGCAAATTTGGAGACTTCATTCGAAAAATATGCAATTTTCCAATGTTGTCTCTTACGCGAACAGAGAAAAGCGCTAATTGCGGCAAACTTTTTGCCATATATGCGGAGGAGGGGGGTGCTTCTACAATACGGAATACATTTGGTCAGGCTGCGGCAATGTCCTGGCCGCAGAGGGACAAAAGTGTCGAAAGTCCCCCCTTGTGCAAATCAACGCAAAAGACAGATCTGCTGGTCGTGCCTCCCGTTCGGCTAGACACGAGGAGGAGGTGAGACTCGTTGGAGACAGCACATTCGTGTTGCCTGCCATCGGCACCGTCCTCGGAGAAGAGCGACAACTCTTCCCCACATGGCGATGTAGTGACCACCTGGCTGCGAAGCACTTGAGCCTCCAGCACGCGGTCCAGACGTCTTACGGCCCCGAGCGGCATTGAACGATCGGTCTCTGAGAGAAAACTTGTTTTCTAACTCATTACCGTGCCTGATTGGTCTTGCGAAGTCCGTCCTCGCTACGAGGTGTCGGTCTGCGCTCACACGAACAACGACGAGCAATCTTTGCTCAATAACGGCCTCCGCTCTCGAGCGAACAGGCCAAGCGCCCGTCCACAGGCGCAGTCAGCGGGGGCTTCCCCAACGACACAAACAGTTACTTGTTCCAGGTAGCTGCCAGCCGACGCGAGCCTTGGCATGCTCCGTCAGTCCGTACGTCCGTATCCACATGGCTGGTAGCTACCTGGTTGATCCTGCCAGTAGTCATATGCTTGTCTCAAAGATTAAGCCATGCATGTCTAAGTACATACCTTCGAACGGTGAAACTGCGAATGGCTCATTAAATCAGTTATGGTTCATTAGATCGTTCATCCTTAATTGGATAACTGTGGTAATTCTAGAGCTAATACATGCTTGTAGATCCCCGACCTCTGGAAAGGGAGCTTTTATTAGACTAAGACCATCGGGCGCGTCGTCCCCACGGATGGCGTCGCTCTCTCGGTGGTGACTCTGGATAACTTTGGGCTGATCGCGCACCCGCGCGACGTATCTTTCAAGTGTCTGCCCTATCAACTGACGATGGTACGTGCTATGCCTACCATGGTTGTAACGGGTAACGGGGAATCAGGGTTCGATTCCGGAGAGGGAGCATGAGAAACGGCTACCACATCTATGGAAGGCAGCAGGCGCGCAAATTACCCACTCCTGACTCGGGGAGGTAGTGACGAAAAATAACAACACGGGACTCTATCGAGGCCCCGTGATTGGAATGAGCACGAAGTAAATCCACTAACGAGGACCCATTGGAGGGCAAGTCTGGTGCCAGCAGCCGCGGTAATTCCAGCTCCAATAGCGTATATTAAAGCTGTTGCAGTTAAAAAGCTCGTAGTTGGATCTCGGGCGAGGGTACTGGTGCGCTTCGCGGCGTCTACTTCGTATCCTCCGCCTTCTTGCCGCCGCCCACGATGCACTTCATTGTGTGACGTGTTGTGTGACGGAAAGTTTACTTTGAAAAAATTAGAGTGTTCAAAGCAGGCTCTTGCCTGAATGATGGTGCATGGAATAATGGAATAGGACATTGGTTCTGTTTTGTTGGTCTAAAGAACCGATGTAATGATTAAGAGGGACGGCCGGGGGCATTCGTATTACGGTGTTAGAGGTGAAATTCTTGGATCGCCGTAAGACGAACTACTGCGAAAGCATTTGCCAAGAATGTTTTCATTAATCAAGAACGAAAGTC
>CAWWDR010000869.1:2500-17087 GCA_963942565.1 Maea johnstoni | reverse complement strand
GAGAGAGAGAGAGAGAGAGAGAGAGAGAGAGAAAGAGAGAGCATACTTGATTTAGTTATGTATCTATGATAATTTATCTGACCTTTGCTGTTTTTTAGAAGTACCTAATGACTTTGGGAGAAACAAGCATGTCTGTTGCCAGACTAATTATGATATAACACAACCTATCCTCAAGTCATATGACTTTGTCTGTATGTATATGTATATATATATATATATATATATATATATATATATATATATATATATAATATATATATATATATATATATATATATATATATATATGTATATATATATATATATATATTAGAGCTGCACTCACGAAGGGAGATCAACTCATGAGCTCACGACCCGTTTGACTCGTGAGCTCATGAGCTCAGGGACATTCCAATTTTCCAAAGAAATACTTAATTTCCAGCCCCGCTATTGAAAAATGAATATTTCTTGGCGGAGATTTATTAAAATTGCCATGTTTATTTAATTTTTAAACGTGCTGACGAGGTACAGAGGTCAGTGTAACACTCAACACCATGTGAATGTATACATTGTTGATTGTAAAGAAGACATGACAGCGATAGGCAGTTATGTATGTTAATAATGTGTGTTAGGTGCTCTGTGTTACGTTTGTGTTCCCAACATAGACAAGCTCACGATTTGAACATTTCAGCTCGAGCTCTGCGAGTTTGCCCCAGGCTCGAGCCACTCGAGTTTGTGAGTGGTGAGTGCAGCTCTAATATATATATATATATATATATATATATGTATATATATATATAGTATATATATATATATATATATATATATATATATATATATATATATATATATATATATATATATATATATATATATATATATATATATATATTTATATGTATATATATATTTATATATATATATTATATATATATATATATATATATATATATATATATATATATATATATATATATATATATATGTATATATGAATATAAATATATATATATATATATATATATATATATATATATATATATATATATATATATATATATATATATATATATATATATATGTATATATTATATATATATATATATATATACATATATATATATATATATATATATATATATATATATATATATATACAGACAAAGTCATATGACTTGAGGGTAGGTTTGGTTATATAAATGCAATATATACAATTTAGTAGCTGTTTTCTTGTTTTAGGAAAATGGAGCATTTTTTGTGATGACCAATATGATTGTGACTCCTAATCAGACCAATTCCTATTGCGATGAGGTAAGTCTTACTTCCTGTGCATTTTAGCTTGCTGAATCAATGCTGGGTATTTTCATAAAGCATGTTAGATGATTTTGTGAAACCAATTAGTCACCAGATACCCTGATGTTTTGATACAACCTTAAAAACTTTGGAAATACTGTAGAATAGGTAAAGTTCGCGAGTGCGTATATTTCGCGAATACGCGAAAGAGTATCGCCCTCGCGAACTTATAACACGCGATCTATTGTGTTGTTAGTTTTGTATTTCACCACCGCATTGGGGTGGCGCGTCGATCGATTGGAGTTGATCGGCGTGTGTCTGTAATGGCCGCTCTGATAGTGCGGCGTGTCGATCGATTGTAGGTGATCCTGGTGATCTCTTATGGCTGATAGTGCAGTGATAGTGCTGATTCGCTACCAGCTACCCATTAATTTGAATGAATTAGATATTATTTTGAAAAGCTACTGTTATGATTTAATGATTGTAAGGATCGTTGCCTGAATGTAGATGGTCAAAATCGCCGATTCCAAAATCGCCGTTCACAAAAAGGCCGACGCTTAAAAGGGTCCTATTTATTGGATTACAGAATACTTAATAAGAATGTTTATGACACTTGATATGTAGAGAATGTAACGTTCAATTACTGAATTAGGGGAATATGAAGGTTTATTTCAGGAGGGCCCAATGAGTCATCGGCCGTTTTTGTGATCGGCCATTCAGATAGTCGGTACTCCTAGACGGTCGAGGCTGAAACGAAGAAAATACGTCCAATAACTTCCCAAAGCTATCATAATATGATACATTGGTAACTTATGAATAAGTTACCAATGTATCATAACATGATTCGCATTCTTACATGTCCAATTTCTAGGATATCTGGGCCAAGCTAAGGATTTCTTACGATAAAAACAAGATGGCTGCCACCATTGATCGGTAGAAAGGGAGACTCGGCCAGGTGTTGCGATGGAAACATTTGATAATTATCAGAATAATGTATTTGATAAAGAGATAATGATATTGTTCCTGACTCGAATTGAATTGTTGCCGATTTACTGTTTACGGCAAGACGTGTATTTGCACTGCAGTTGACGAGTATATACCGGCATAGCGTGATTCTCACTCGTAAGCCGGTCCGAGGCAGAAATGAAGAAAAATACGTCCAATAATTTCCCAAAGCTATCATAATATGATACATTGGTAACTTATGAATAAGTTACCAATGTATCATAACATAATTCGCATTCTTACATGTCCAATTTCTAGGATATCTGGGCCAAGCTAAGGATTTCTTACGATAAAAACAAGATGGCTGCCACCATTGATCGGTAGAAAGGGAGACTCGGCCAGGTGTTGCGATGGAAACATTTGATAATTATCAACATACATACATGTGTATGTTGATAATTATCAGAATAATGTATATGATAAAGAGATAATGATATTGTTCCTGACTCGAATTGAATTGTTGATAATTAACTGTTTACGGCCAGACGTGTATATTGACGAGTATATACCGGCATAGCATGATTCTCATTCATAGCCGGTACGAGGCTGAAACAAAGGGAAATACATGCAATAACTTCATAAAGTCATTATAATATGACACATTGGTAACTTATGAAAAAGTTACAAAGGTATCATATTATAAATCGCATATTAACCAGTCCAAACTCCTGCCTGATATGGCTGCAAGATGGCCGCCGAATGTTTGCATTTTTCTAATCACTGTTTAGTTCAATAGATGGCGCTGTAGAACACGCTCACTCGCAAAATAAAGTACACGCGAAAAACCGAAAAATCGGCTTTTCGCGAAATTTTTGTAACGCGATATAAACCTATTCTACAGTAGTACGAAAATATACTTTATTCTTCAATCGTTAACACATTCACGTTTCAAATTTTCAATTGAAAACACTTGACTGGATATTATGATACTTTTAGAAATAACAATAGCAAAATATGTGTGAATTTAGTTGGAGATGATAAACATTTCTTTTTAATTAATTGGTTTCTAAGGGATCCTATCATCAGGATTCTTTTCTTAGCCCATTCACACTCAGAGATTCCCTAGAAAGTATCGTCTGCTTCTCTCATACTTTTCAAAATAACTTGGTAATAAAGCATAAGTTTACAAAGTATTAGAAGGAGAGTTGTTGTTTGATTTCTCTTTGACATTCCTCCTTCAATTATTTTTCAAAAAATGCATTTGTGAGAAAAATATTTCCAAAATTGTCAGGCCTGTCTTTGCCGCTCTGAGTGTAAATGGGTTAAATCATTTTTGTAGGTACTGGCATGAATAAGTTGAAAAGGAAAACACTTAACTTAGATGGATTTTATAGGATGTTTTGGACTACTTAACTTAACCCTTCCAATGCTGAGGCTACTTTTGTCCAAAGCACATGAATGCAAAGATTTTTGAAAACCATCTAAACCCTGTCATGTTTGTATTCATTGGAAAACTCTTGCTGAGTACTCTCATATGAGTACCCATTTGCCAGGGTTTCAGTAATTTTTCAGGATTTTTGCAATATTTTTTATTGGACAAATTAGCCCCCAGCAGCATAAGGGTTAATGCATCTCATTGTTTTTCTTTCCTTTCTCTTTCCTAGGATCCGGATATTACTGATGGCTTATGTGAAACTTCTGCTGACTGTCCACGCGGTGTTCCTGTGCTCAACGGCAATGGTAACCATGCTATCAGCTCTTCTCTGCTCTCTAGCACATTCAATCATGCTCAAATAGAAAAATGTTGCTTACCCCTTTATCCTTTTTTCACTACAGAATAACACGAAAGTGGCAAAGACAAAAAGACAAAAACGCTTGTTTTTGTTCTTGTTGTCATTTCAAAATGCTTGCCTTACATGGTGCCGTTCTAGTAGCACGCATGTACTGGTACATACACCCCTACTAGAAAATATCAATGAAAATTGATGAATCAATCAAAAATATTGAATAAAACAAATGATTCCTAACACTTAATTTAAGTATTATTAACAATGATATTAATATTAATCAATTGACATTAAAATATCATCAACAATAAAAATAATTAATAACAATTGACATTAACATTTTAATTAACTTTTAACCCATCGATACCTGTAACAGCAAAAAACGCCTGACTCCTTTGGGGATAACTCTTTAACGATAACACTATCCAGAAAATATTTGAAGGAGAGTTGTTCATCGAAACTCTATCTACTGCTCTTCTTCAAATAGTTTGTGAACTAATGCTTCATTCTGAAGTTATTTTCAAAAGTATGACAGGTCCAGTCGAGACTCATCAGATAGATCTCCAGGCATGAATGGGTTAAAGAAAGTACGCTTACTAATACTGGGTGCATGTCTGTGTTGTTTGCCTTGTAGGTGTGCGGACGGGGGAGTGTGTCAACTCCACGCAGGACCCCACTAAGAGGACCTGCCAGGTGTATGCTTGGTGCCCCATAGAGCTCAACCAACTGCCAATGTAAGTCACCTGCTCAGGGTACAACAGTACCCAAAAGTTACACTCACCTGGCCAGAAGGGTGTTATGGGTGCCCAACCCAGGTCAACGAACTACCCATGTAAGTCAGCTACTCAGGGTACAACAAAAACAACGGAAGGTTACACACGACCAGAAGGGTGTTACTGACGTCCCATCAAGGTCAATGAAATACCCATGTAAGCCCATTTTCAGGGTACAACAATAGCCAAAGCCAAAGGCTACAGATGCCCAGAATGGTGTTATGGGTATCCCATCAAGGTCAATTAACTACCAATGTAAGTCCACTTCTCAGGGTAGAGCAATACCCAAAAGGTACACAGGCCCAGAAGGCTGTTACTGACAACCCATCAATCTCAATGAACTACCCATGTAAGCCCACTTCTCAGGGTACAATAATAGCAAAAGGTATACTTGCCAAGAGGGGTGTTAAAGGCACCCACATCCAGGTCAGTGAACTACCAATGTAAGTCAGCTACTCAGGGTTCAACAAAAAATACCCAAAAGGATACACATGCCCAGAAGGGTGTTACTGATGCCCCAGAGTCAGAGCTTAACCCATTAATGCTCAAAGCAGCCGAAAACAGCCTGACAAATCTGATGAAATTTTGCAGACAAAAACGTATGTGGGCAAATATTTGAAGGAGAAATGTTCATTAGAACACTACTAAGAACTGTCCTTCAAATATTATGTATAATTTCTTATTTTTGAAGTTATTGTCAAAAGTGTGAAAGATAGAGACGACTGTTTCAAGAGTAACTCTTAAGCATTAATGGGTTAACAAACAACTCTCATTCAGATATTTTGCCATTATATGCTGAGGTTTGACGTTATTTCAGAAGTGTGACATCTCAAGACAACAACTTCAAAGGTTAACATCAAGCATGAATGGGCTAATCACGAAAGCAACTTTTTTCTTTCTAACAGCCATGATAATAGTAAAAGGATAATAATTGATACTTGATATAGCGCACTTTAGCCATAAGCACTGCCCAACACATAAATACATACTATGAGAAATTTTGTGATCAACATTCTTTTTTTACTGCCATTTTGAAATAAATTTAGTTTTGACTTACAAATAATTAATGGAGGAGACCGGAAAATCAGCAACAAACTCCAAGTCATTGGCAACTTTCTCACCATGTTCAAACCTAAGACCATTAATTGGCAGTGGTAAAGAACAGTTAGTGCTTAAAACAGTCTAGCGGCCAAATCCTCAAAAGGCTCTAAAGTGCAATTTTGATTACCCCACTGAGTAGCTCATTTTTTCTTGGTTTCAAAAGATAGGGAAATATCTGGGATTCATAAAAATACCCTGCCACTACTTGGGGACACAGTCAGATTTTTCATAGAAGCAGTTAAGCTGACCAGCCCAGGATTAGCTTGGTGACCAATGTTTGGGCAATTATACTGGAAAAAGGGTGGGTTGGGGGCATAAGATTTCGCCATAAAATTCTAACAAATCATTCCATGATAAAACCTAAGACCTCTTGACCATCTTAACAGCCCCTGGAATAGTCTAGAATCTGATAACTTATGCTTATGTTTTGTTTTTTCAGCCCAGGCAAGTCTTTACTCAATGGATCCAAGCAATTCACAGTTTTGATTAAGAACAGCATTGAATTCCCCCGTTTTGGAGTGAAGAGGTGTGTATTGCAGGAACTTTCTTTCTTCAGTTTTAAGGCGTTAAAGTAAATCTTAAAGCATTAAAGTAAATCTAAACATTTCAAATATATCTTATCACTCTATTGGAAATTGAAATATTTTTTGTTTTTAAGCAAAGTTTTTGTGACGATATGTAAAGACCGCTTTTGTCCAATTGCTGTTGCTTGATCCATGAGTATTTTCAAATGTACATCTAGGTCCAGCCAATATTTGCCACAGAGATCTCCAGGTATGTATGGGTTGAATTTCATACTGATTCTTCATACAAATGAAGAATCAGGTCTTTAGCTATCCCTTATTCTATACTTCCCGTACATGCTTTGCTCTAACTAACCACCCTCATATTAACCCGTAACACCTTTTAGTCATGCGCCTGTCGTAATACAATACTCAAACCTGAGTGTGACAGTACAGGTGAACTTGGATATGACAGACTCAATGGGACCAGGAAAATTGGTCCGTCATAAGCAAAATCTGTCATATACTTATGACACATACTGGATATGGATGGGACTGGGACCAAGCATATCGTCCGTCATAGCCAAAAGTCTGTCGTACAGTGGTCCGTCATATCCAAGTTCGCCTGTATTTGATTGTGATGATGATGATGATGAAATGTTTCATGCCCTAACACTCTTGTCTTTGGATGTGTTTAGGCGTAATGTTGTGGAGAACATTCGTAACGACAGCTACCTGAAGAGCTGTCGCTATAACAGCGGGGACGAGACGGACCGCTTCTGCCCGGTCTTCACCTTGGAGACGATCGTCAAGGAGGCTGGGGAGGACTATGATGACATGGCTGTACTGGTACGTCTACCTGTGGTTCACCCCCTCACCCTTTAATACTGGGGCCCATAGTGCTCTGACTATTTCATTGATATCTTAGGCCTAAATAAAAAAAAAGTTTGTTTCCTGTAACCCTACTCGAACAAGTTTTTGTTAAGAAAAATCCCTACCCTATAAGGTTTCCCCCCTCCTAACTCCCAATCAGCTTAAAACATTCATAAAACACACACTTTTTTGAACAAAAAAACTTATCCAATTTTTTTTTTACCGACCTACCTACCCTATTTCTTTTGCACCGTTACAGGAAACAAACATTTTGTTTAGGCCTTAGGGACCAGAGCATTCTTAAGAAAATATCTAAATGGGAAATGTTAATCAGATTACAACCTAAAGCCCTCCATCATTTTCTCAAGATTTTTTGCTCTATTTCTGAGTAATTTCCAATCTTGTATTGGTATCTAGGCAATGCCTCAAAGGTGTTACTCTATTACTTTTTTATGCAACATTTTTATATATGCTTTTTATTTTTGTGCGTAATTGAGAATATTAGTTGACAGTTCTTCCTCTAATAAGCTCAAAAATGAGTATGAATTTATACAAATTTTAAGGAATGGAGAAAAAAGTTTTTATTTCATTAAAGATAGATATTTCTTTAGATATTTCTCCATATGATTATGTATTCAGTCATTCCCTATACCCTTCTGTTTGTTCCTTTCCATTGTTTGGTTGTGTGTATGGAAAGTCATATTTCTACAGGAATCGACATATGCAGGGGTGTCCAAATATTTTAGTATAGGAGCACAGTCAATATGTTCTGGAGCACATCTATTTTATGTGAACGTGGTTCGATGATAGCTATGAATATTGTCACCTGGTGGCACTAGTAGATTAGCCATGCATTGTTGCAATAGTTAAGTCCAAGACCAATCAATAGACATTATTACTAAATGGATTTCACTGGTGTTTAAAAACAATTTCTATCAAAAATTATTCAAGTGAAATATCTGATAGGGTCAATTGGTCACGTTTTGTGAACATTTCCCAGTCTAACAGTACTTAAAGCTTTTGGTGCGTCGCACATTTTGAAGCCGCTGTTGCACGCTGCGACAGTTGGACACCCCTGATATGTAGCCATTCCCTATATCCATATTTCTCCTTTCCTATTGGTTGTGTTTTCGGTTGTTCTCACTCTATAAGAATCACTGTATGTAACCATGTAACCATGTTCTTAACCCTCCCAATGCTAAAGCTAGTTTCATCCAAATCACAAGAATGCAACGTTTTTGAAAACCATCTAAACCCTGTCATGTTGGTATTCGTCGGATAATTCTCTCCGAGTACTCTCAGATGAGTACCAATGTGCCAGGGTTTCAGTAATCTTTCAATTTTTTTGCCTCATTTTGTATTGGCCAAATTAGCCACCAGTAGCATAATGGTTAAGATCTAATTCTTTACTCTCATTGGTTGTGTTTTAGAAAGGTCTGATATCTATAGGTATCACTGCATGTAACCATGTTCTAATTCTCTATTCTCATTGGGAATGTTTAAGGGAGGTCTGATATCTATAGGTATCACTGCATGTAACCATGTTCTAATTCTCTATTCTCATTGGTTGTGTTTTAGGGAGGTCTGATATCTATAGGTATCACTGCATGTAACCATGTTCTAATTCTCTATTCTCATTGGTTGTGTTTTAGGGAGGTCTGATATCTATAGGTATCACTGCATGTAACCAAAGTCCTAATTCTCTATTCTCATTGGTTGCATTTTAGGGAGGTCTGATATCTATAGGAATCACGTGGGATTGTAACCTAGACTTTAGCAGGGAGTACTGTGTGCCACTCTACTCCTTCAGAAGACTGGATGATCGTGACGCCCTGATTGCCAAGGGCTGGAATTTTAGGTGGGTAATGTGAGGAAATTATTCCTGACGAATGCTTTCTTTGTCATGAGGTTATGATATATAAGTAAAAGGGTAATATTTTAATATATAGTGATATATTGTACACTCTAAAATGTATGAATTCCTGTGATCCTGAGGTGCCTTTACCATTAAGTTATGACATTGTAGTAAAAGGGTAATTTAACTAATTTTAATATTACTCATTGACCTTTAAATTTTTCTTACTATAATATTGATGTATTGTACAATGTATTATATAATACATTATACAATGTATTGTATAATGTATATGAATATGACACAGCATGTATGATTATCTGTTCTAAGATCAAAGTTTAGTTCTCTTGTGTTCAATATAAAGGTTTACCTATTATTATGTTAAGGTTGAGATAGATACGCATGTTCTTAACAAGACTGTATGCCACCATATTTCTAATTTATTCAGATACACAATTTTGTTCTCCACAAGAGCAGAGGCGCCACCTCTACTAGCTGTGACAATGTTAATATTGTGACTTCATTCTTTTGTGTTTAAGGTTTAGGTTTGTTCATTACTATGCTAAGTGTAAGGCAGATAATTATGTTCTCTATAAGAGCAAAGACATCTCATCTATAAACTGTGATGATGTTAACATTGTGACTTCATTCTTTTGTGTTTAAGGTTTAGGTTTGTTCATTATGATGTTAAGTGTACGGCAGATAAGCATGTTCTCTACAAGAGCAAAGATGTCTCATCTATTAGCTGTCATGATGTTAACATTGTGACTTCATTCTCTTGTGTCTAATGTTTCGGTTTGTTCATTACTATGTTAAGGGTGAGATATATAAGGCCTAAGAAAAAAGTTGTTTGTTTCCTGTAACCCTACCCTAACAAGTTTTTATTCAAAAAAATCCCTACCCTAAAGTTTTTATCGCCCATCCAACTCCCAATCAACGTAAAACATGCATAAAACACACATTTTTGACCAAAAAAATAATGCAAATATTTTTTTGGACGACCTACCTACCCTATTTTTTTTCGGACCGTTACAGGAAACAAACAATTATTTTTTTTAGGCCTAAGCATGTTCTCTACAAGACTTCAGACACCAGATTTCTCATGAATTCTGATATTGTAAGTTAATTCCTATGTGTTTGATCTGTAGGTTTGCCCATTACTACGTTAGGGTGAGACAGGTGAATGTGTTCCCTACAAGACTTGTGACACCAGATTTCTCATCTCTGAGAATTCTGATATTGTAAGTTAATTCCTATGTGTTTGATCTGTAGGTTTGCCCATTACTATGTTGAGAATGGCGTGGACAAGCGGGTTCTCTATAAGGCCTACGGCATCAGATTTGTCTTCTCCGTAACGGGGCAGGCAGGAAAATTCAGCTTTGTGCCAATGATGTTGAACATAGGAAGTGGTTTAGCATTGCTGTCGATCGTAAGTGTTCCTCTTTCTATTGAGCGTGCCTCCTACTCTTTTATTCACATCAGCTCTTAACCCTTACGCTGCTGGTGGCTAATTTAATCAACATGACAAGATGACAAAAAGCTGAGAAATGATCGAAACCCTGGCAAATGGGTACTCATCTGATAGTGCTCAGCAAGAGCTTTCCAATGAATACCAACATGACAGAACTAAGATGGTTTTTCATAACTTTTTGCATTTTTGTGCATTTGATGAAAGTAGCCTCAGGGTTAAAACATATACAGTTGGGCTATACAAATGGTATGGTATTAATGAAAATATCTTGATTAAAACCAATATTTTGAGAAGTATTTGACTGGAAGGTGTTGTTAACACAAGGTTTATTAACCTCTCCTCCAATATGTTCCGTATATAAGTCTAATTGGTGAGATTTGTTCTACGTTGAGAGTCCTTGTGCGCACTATTTAATAAGATAAAGGGAGAAGAAAGGATCCAACTTGAGACGCTGGTAGCATGAGTAGAGATGGAAAAATAAAAACAGAACCAAAATCGAACTTAAACAACCAGCAACAAAATTTGACTTTTCTTTTGATGCCATAACTAATCAGTAGACCTTTTTTATATGTTGATAAAAAAACTTGACACTCCAATAGTTTAGGTCCCTACGATTCCAGGTGCTAATATCTATGGCATGCAATTCTACCTCATCAACCATGGCTGGACCTTTTCCGACAAGAGAACATCTCAACGTATCCCACAATTTCAGTCTGAACCATTTGTCCCTTCCATTGCTGAGGCTACTTTTGTCCAAAGGACAAGGATGCAAAATTTTTTGAAAACCTCCCAAACCCTGTCATGTTGGTATTCATTGGATAGCTCTCGCTGAGTACTCTCAGATGAGTACCCTTGTGCAAGGGTTGCATTATTTTTTTTCAGCTTTTTTTTGCATTATTTTGTATTGACCAGATTAGCCACCAGCAGCATAAGGGTTAATACTATTGAAAAACTGATCTGTTTAGATCATACTGTAAATCACTTACATATGGCGTGAACGTTATATAGCGCAATTATGGTGCTGCCATGGATAGTAAAGCGCTGAACGGGAACAGCAGCAGCAAGTTCAATTAAGAATTTAATAAAGACGGGGATGTTATTATAGCGCATATGGGCCGAGTGCTATTATCGCTATCTTATTGTTCCCGCTATACTTAAGTGATTTATAGTATATGTTCCTTTCTATTTCCAGGCCACAGTTCTCTGTGATGTAGTGGTGCTCTATGTGCTAAAGTATAAGGATTACTACAGGAAAAATAAATACCTAGAGGTGAAAGGAGACGACGCATATCAGGTAAATGAACTGTATGTATTGACCATATTCTCTCCAATGTACACACACATCCTCCTATGCCAGAACTGCCACTTGCCTTGACCAGTATACCTTGTAGCTTGGATGAAGAAAAGAATGGATATGTAGCGAGAGACCAATTACTATATGCCCTATAGTTAAGTGCTGGACTCATGCCAGGAGTACCAGATAAGCCATCAGCGTGAGGTCACGTGGGAACAAGGACCAATCAGGGCTCTCGCATCGATTACATTACTGAGAAACCTTATCTCCATCACCAGCTGGGGGTGCCCAGAGCACCGAATTTTGGCCTATTAGCGGCTATTAGTTGACACTGGTTGAGGCTAGCATGTTCAGGTTTACCGGCTGGTTTCGAATCCACTTGTGTTTGGTCATCTAGCTTGTAGTGACCAAAAAAGTTATGACTATTTTGGTACTATCTCTCAAAATAAAATGCCAAGTTGAACATATTCAAATGAGAAGTCTTGATCAGAACTCCTCTAATAACTCATTACGATATAAATTTCAAATTCTTGTTCTATTTGCATAAGTAGCTTGCCATTCCATATGCATGAAAGAGTTAACCCTAGTTGGAAATGTTCAAATGAGAAGTCTTGATCCTCCAAAACCTCATTTTGACATAAATTTCAAATTTTTGCTCTATTTGCATAAGTGGCATGGCAATCAATTGCTTGCTATGCATGAATGAGGTACTGTAGAACACACATATGACCTGTGTCCCAAATATAGCGAATTGGGGAGTTTTCGCATCATAGCGTCACGGTAGCCGCCGCTGACAATACAGTAAGTAAAAAGTACAGCGTTTTTATAAATAGCGAAGCGGAACCACACGCTATGTATGCTATATATATAAACAGACGCGTATATTGTGTGTTCTACAGTACCCCTTTCCAGCTTCTAGAGCTTCTGAGAAATATTTTTCAATTGCTCTGATACCTTTTAAGATGAACTATCCCCAATCAAAGCATTATTTTAGAATAGTTTTCAGGATGAATATTGGCTAGGTTCTAAGAAACGTCTATTTCAAATATTTTCCAATTGATGCTTTCTACAGAAAGATTTAATCAAAGTTGCCAGGCTTTTTATGGTGCTACCTTCATGAATGGGTAAACTTTCCTCCTATTTTGCACTAGCTTCATATAGCTCAGCTGTATCATAGAAAAATTAGCTGAAATCAGTTGATAATGCAAGCGACCAATCAGAAAGCACCCCTCTGCTTGGATACAATGTAATCTACAGTATTCGGTGATTTGATCAAACAGTAATGGAACTGCTAAATTGATCAATCAAACTCAAGTGTTTGGCACAGCAGGCTTTTCCTAATGAATTATGTGTTTAATTGGAAGAATGTGGTGTTATACATGATTGTTTGCTTTAGCTTAGACTTGCTATCTAGAAATTCAATGAGCAAATTATTTAGTTGTTAAAGGACAATTACACCTTCAGGCTATTATATGCTGAGAACATACTTTGATATGTGTACTTTACTGTCCCGGTTCACCTGAATACTGTTTGGCTTCCCTACCTGTGAAATTGCACTTAATTACCACCCCCAAACAGCCATCCCAGCTGAACACCATGGGCGCCATTGTATCCCACAATGCCCTGCCAGAATCCATCTGACAGCCAGTTCATGATGTCACAAACACACTTCCTGTCTGCAGAGCTGCCACATGCTGTATAGTGTGCATATGAGACTGGGAGAACTATGTTGTGAAAATGGTGATTTGTGCTGCTTATGGATGCTATATAACAGATCTGACTAGGGAAAAGGAAAGGGGATTTCCCTTTTCTCCATTCCTAACCCAAGGATTATACCAGAAAAGAAGCATTTTGCAGCAGGATGGCTATTCAAAATTGGGACAGGATGGACAGTGAAGAACTACTCATTTAGTGAAGCCCAAAGAGTTTGTCATGAACATTTTGAGGAATCTTGTTTTGAGGCTGAACTACAAACAAGACTTGGATTTAGGAGATTTAAACGCCTGAAACCTGGTGCAGCGTCTACAGCATTTAATATTAATACCACACAGAGCCATATTCAACAAGAGAGAAAAGAAAGGGCCCAGATCGCACAAAAAAGAAGGCCAGATCTGTTACATCAAGTTGTTGGATGACAATTTCTCTTTAGAGGGTACAATACAATGGCTAAGAAAGGGAGAGAGATAAAAGTGCACTTAACATCTGTAATGGATACGTTTGCTTCTGTCTGACCCTTTAATTTGTTGATTATTTATTCTATATCCTGAACATCAGGGTCATACAACTCTTCATTTTGGTTGTTTGTATGACAGCTGGAAAAGGTTGATATCAAATGACTTCCCTTAAGAGTTTTAAAATCCCAAAACTAGACTTGCAAACCCATCAGGGAAAGTGTTCCTTAGATTGACAGTACTAGCCAGGTCAATTGCATTACCTGACTGATTGATTATTAGCTCCTCAGATTCACTTCCTGCAATGGTAATAGCAATCAACAAAATTGTGTTGAGATGGCTGTTTCCTGAGCACCTGAAGTCCCCAGGGTGTTTTCAACTCAGGGAAGTGCTTGCAATTGTTGGTATCTACCCGACTAACCATTTCCTGCCTTTTAACAATTACAATGTAAATCAGTACAAAAAAACAATAATTTACAATCCGTGCACTATCTGAATGTGGTCTAGAGCGATGGGATTGGGTAAGCATTTTACTCTAACAT
>CAWWDR010000868.1:0-16257 GCA_963942565.1 Maea johnstoni | reverse complement strand
ATATATAATATTATATATATATATATATATATATATATATATATATATATATATATATATATATATATATATATATATATATATATATATATATATATATATATATATATATATATATATATATATATATATATATATATAAAAATATATATTAATGTACACACACACACACATGTGTAATGTGTATATTCATGTATATATATATATGAAATGTGTATATATATGTATATATATATATATATATATATATATATATATATATATATATATATATATATATATATATATATATATATATATATATATATACATATATATATATATATATATATATATATATATATATATATATATATATATATATATATATATATATATATATATACACACACATTTCATATTTTTGCGAGACTCCTTAATCTGAAGGTGTTCATACACTTAATAATAATCAGGAACGTACTTGCTTTCAATATATTAAACATTATACATTACATTAGTTATTACCGTCTTAACACATGTATTGTTAGACTAACCACCGTCGGTTGGGTAAGTGATTAAAGTATTTAGGATATTTAGACTTTCTTGGTATATGTGTTGTGATATTGTCATGTTCAAAAGGGAGATCATTTTAAATCCGCTGTTACGGGAAATCAGAGGAAATGGTAGGGCATGTGAAGGAGATGACAGTGACTTCTCGCTGTCTCTCGCCATTGCCCTGGTTAGAATACAGCTCAAGATGTATGGTTTCAACTGACCGTAACCTAAGGTTAGGTGATGGTTTTCCATACGGATCCCTGCAAGGTTAAAACCTAGGCAGTCACGAGGTAATTTAAGTATTAGGGTAAGAGTGACGAAAAGGTATGTTACAATTTCTAAATTCCTCCTGTCAACATAGTAATTGATGATAATGAAATGAACATGATATTTGCTGAAACCGGTATTGTCTTATGATTCTAAATAGTTCACTATATATGCTATATGAAATTTATATCTCAAGTTATTTCACATGTAAGATATATAATTCACTAACTTGGTAGTACTGTCAAACCTGCATGAGAGACCACCTCTATTAAGAGACCACATTTTTCCATTCTCTGGTCAAAGATTATAATTGAATGACCCTATATTAAGAGATCACCTGTCTTTAGAGACCATATTTTAGTTTTCCCTTTGGTGGTCTTTTATTACAGGTTTGACTGTATATACATGTCAATTCTAACTCCAGTCTGCCACTCTTTGGCTTCATTCAGGGAGCACTCATATAACTTGGGATTTAACAGGTTAACGTGGGATTTGTTAACCTGCCACAACAGCAAACTTGGAATGTCATGGAAAAAGTATGGGGGTTGTTTCAAATGTTCTCTTACCGCAGGGTAACATAGAAGGCCAGTCAATGAGATGCAGTAATGGCAGGTTATTGTGTTAAATGTCATTGAAAAAGTGCTGATTGTCTATAGCAAATCAACACGAAATATATATATATATATATATATATATATATATATATATATATATATATATATATATATATATATATATATATATATATATATATATATATATATAAATACTATATTTTATACAAGATGCTTTAAGGATAATTGTAAAATGGAAAACTGGAAATTTAAACGTTAACTTTAACAATATTTAGCAAAATGTTTAGGCATGCCATTAGTTGGTTTATACATGTTAAGGCTGACGAGTAAGAGTAATGAGAGATGAATGTGTAATTGCAACTCCCACCTCATTACCATGGTTGTACTCTGCGTCTACACTCAATCTTGAGTGGTTACGCAGCCCAACATTTTTTTTTATTTTTGGAACTTTTTTTATTCAGTCACATGTACATTCAAAACAGGGTACACATAGAAATCAAAGAATCCTTACTGCACAGCAGCTTGTGGACTAATTCGAATATCAATATCAATGATGTCTACAAAACATATACCTTATTATGTATTGATCTGTTACAATAAACAACTACTACCTTGGAGTTTTACCTTTGTCTTGGTTTTTGTAATAAGTATTAAGTAAGTTCCATTTTTTTCAAAGATGTGTTTGAGGTAGAAACTATATTTTACGCAACCCAGCATGGTGAACAGCAATGTGTTACTATGTAGCCTCAGTTAGTTCACACAATAGTGAGATTCAGCTCCATAGATGTGTGTGTACACATGGGTAAGTGGTACCTTACTTCAAGTATACAGGTTACGTTTCTTACCCCGGACAAGTACGGAACATAGAAATGTGTCCGAAATAACCGAAGTCCGAGTTACATGTAACCCGTCCGAGTAGATATAATATATTTTGTCCCGTCTATGAACAGATCCAATGAAGGCGAGCCTGAGAGAAGCCAGGTTTCCGGTATGTTTTTCTTTACTGCAAGGTAATTTGAATATCATGTTCAATCCAAATATCTGGATATAAACAACAACAAATGCTTCAAAAAGTGTTTGTTTTGTGTAGTAACGCCATATTTGTTTTACCAATGTAGAAAGAAATAACTTTGTGTACTATCTCCGATACATAGAGAGAAAACAAGGACAATAGAATGTGTTTCTTCCCAGTGGGCACTGTAACATTGATGGAACATTCCAGGAATGTTTGGGCGAACATTCAAAAAATGATCCCCTCATAGTTCAGAATGAAAATTGTATGAATGTTCAGGTGAGAATGTTCATAGAATGTGCAGAGCTGGATTCTGAATTTGTCAGAACAATCGAAGTTGGCCGTGCAGTGGAAGCACTTGGTTACAGTTCAGTTTTTATGAAATAGGAAATATCTTAATTAAATGTTTATATAAGGTCAAATCTGAACATTCCAGGAATGTTCAGACCTGAAAGTTGCAGGAATGTTCATTTTTGGTGCATGACATTCCAATCAAAATTGAACATTCATATGACATCATATAAGAACATTCCAGGAATGTTAGGACCTGAACATTGCTGAAATGTTCATAATTGGTCCAGAATATTTGTGCCCACTGGGTTATAGATGATATTTTTTCACTGCTGCCTCATGTCATCAATTTATTCCCTATCCTCTATCATTATGAAATGCTGTTTGGATATAATCAAAATATCTACCAACGAAGTTATTATTTCACAGAAATGATTCAATGTATATTAAATTTATTTGAACATTTACATTTGTTGTGTTCTTTGTATGAAACCAACAAGTCCTTTTACCCTAGATTCAAATTTTCCTCCTCTTCTGTGTAACTGGTATTTTTACAGGCATTTTACTTTTGCTATTTTCGCGCTCCCAATGATAGCGTCAGATTAACATACTTCAAAAACGTCCTGCTTTATAAGTTTTTTAGTTTGAGTGCTTGAATGCGTGAGGGTAAAGTAGCCCAAATACCCTCCATCAGGGCTTTAAAGCGATAATGCTAGCACACTAAATTAAAGCCGTGTACAATATTCCTGTTTTCTATTGTTGAAATTCCTTGAGGCCTCTAGGCACTCCTCAGCTTATTAATGACATTCGTAGGCTCTATATGGGCATATTTTATATTTTCTTTGTATACAAGAACGACAAAGGCACGTACCACATCTACTGAGGTGAAATGACTTCAGAGTCCCGGGGGGGATGGGACTTAGGTACACAGGTAATTGACGGGCCCGTACGGACCCGTTATTTTGCAGGCCCGTAACGGGCCCCTGACGGGCCCGTTATGGGTTCAGAACCCGTTACAGGCCCGTTATAACGGGGCAGTAACGGGGCAGTAACGGGCCTGTCAAAACAGGCCCGAACGGGCCCGTTACAGGTTTTTAAGCCGTAACGGGCCCGTTATAACAGGTTTACAGAGACATCTGGTGGCCATATTTTACAATATTTTTATCATAAAAAGCAAAATATTTTCAAAAAAAATAAAAAAATTCTAAAATAGATCTTTGAAAATGTTATAAAAAATATGTTTTATGTATTCAATATCTCCAAAATGATCAATTGAGCAGAATCTTCATATTGTAAGCATTATTCATTTTGCACTGACAAAGCATGGGATTGTGATGCGTGCAAATGGTATCTATATAAGAGGTCAGAGATCAGTACTTAGTATATGAAAAGCAATGAACTCTTATTAAAGTATGATTCAGTAACCTAGTAAGGCATTATGAGGTATGATTTAATGGGTATGTATTGACAGGGCACATGGTATAAATCCTGCGGAAGACAATTGGATCATTTTTTTTTTTTTGAAATGTAGATATATTGAGGGATCGAAAATGGGCCCGTTACGGGCCCGTTATAATGGGCCCGCAACGGGCCTGTGTCCAAACGGGGCCGTACGGGCCCGTTACGGGGCCGTACGGGCCCGTCAACTTTTACCTGTGTACAGAGGGGGGCCGCACCTTCGTTACGTATTTTGCGGAAGAAGGGGTCTTTTTTAAGACCTCCGCATGTCCGCGATTTTGTAAAAGAAGGGTACTTTTTTGTACCCAGGTACGAAGTATGGGGGTCAAAATCCCCTTACAATCCACGAGATATACGAGGCTCTGACGCCGAATTACTACAGAAGTGACTGGACTTCCGAGTTTGCTGCCGCCACTTGCTGCTGCTAAACAAGCAGAGGATTATAAAATCTTAAGTTAAAATACTTGTTCCCGTTCATCCAATGTCAGTGTTTTTATAAAAGAAGGGGTGTTTATTTAGTGGGAAAATCAGCGTTTTATTAAAATAAGGGTGTTTTTTTGGCCAGAAATCAGTGCTTTAGGGGTATTTTTTAATTTTGATAACGACGTATGCGCCCCCCTAAATACCCAAGTGCCCCCCCCCCCCGCGTTCAGAGTATTGTAGCTTTACCTACGATTGGGCGAATGAGGTGAAAAAAGAAAAGAGTGAAAGTTTCCAACTCATCAATGCTACAAGCGTCCAGAAAACAGCCTGACTTTCTGCCGAACTGTCTCCATTGGAAGCATAGTTAACAGCAAACCTAAAGGGGAAATATTAATCATAATATTACCAAATATTCCCTTTAAATTACATTATAGAACAATTCTTTACCCCCTAGTTATATTTCCTGGATCCAGACAAACATTTCTGGAAGCATAAGGCTTCAGCTAGTACCTCTGACACCCATTTCGTGTGACTGGTAGAACAGACCATTCTGCCAAACTGTGCCAAAAGCCTTGGAGATATCAAAATGGGAAATGAAGACGTTCGTATGACTCTATGGGACTGTTCAAGTAAAAGCTCTGTGTGAAGACATAGCCTTTGCGCCTCGCTCCTTGAAACTTGCTTAAACTGATGATCTAGCGGCAGCTACCGACTCTGAAAACAGATCTGACCGAGTTCACAGTCTAGTATACTCTCATGGCAATATATGGCGCTTTAGGTTTAATGCCCGCAAGTCAGCTGTATTGGAACCTAAGAAACGAAAAAATATCGGAAAAAAGTGAAGATGTGTGGGTTAGAGCATGCCTATATCAAGATAATGAGGGTAGAATACTGTAGATTCACAAAAGATTGCGTAGAGTAAATTTTGCGAGTTTAAAGAAATCGATTTTTGCGTTTTATTAACTTTGCGAATTGGCCGCAACATGGAGTGCCAGCTATACAATTAAAGTGGCAGCAGTAATCATTACGAATTTTAATTTCGCGCCTGAGGCTAAACGCAAAAAAACGCAAAAATTTAACTGACCGAAATCTTTTCTGAATTTACAGTATTCGACAGAGTCTATAAGGGTAGGGAAATTCTGAAGGCGGCGTCCGGGATAGGAATCCAAGAGAGACGGAAATTCAATGATAGGCTATAGTCCAATTTTCAGTGCTGTAGTGGTTCGAATATTTACATTCCGTTGTGAAATATGGACCATGTCCGATACACACAGTGAAAATGAGATGGCTCTTCAACGGTATGCTGGAAGACGGGTTCAGAGGTTTCCTAAAAGATCTCCCAATTCCATTAGTTTCCTTTGTCTAGGATTGGTTCGCCTGGCAGCATATGTGTGTGTGAAAAAACAACTTTTCATTTTAACAATATTAAAGATGGGTGTCACAAATGTGATCAGACAAATTGTTGAGGCTAGAACCGAAACCTACGAGAACGAAAATTGAAGCCATGTAACCAATTCTTTTAGCAGCCCTAACTACGATATATTAAACACATGCAGCAAATTTGGTCTCCTTAGCACGGTAATGAGTATGATTGGTGAGATGAAACCCCAAATGGCACAAACGCCCTCGACAAATCTCGTATAGGACCGTGCTTGGCGTTTAGAGGATGTCTTCTGGGCAAGCACCTCGCTTATAAATAACAATAGCAGAATTTTAAAAGATGTTTTAGATTGCACCAATTATTTTAAAATGGTGGCAGATTTCTGACGAAGACGCAACTCTGATGAAAATCTTTGAAGAAATGGTAGAATTGATATGGAAAGCCAGTTTATTAAAGTCAGATGACTATAGACTTAAAGATTTGACTCATAGTAATAGAACTTGTACAAGCTGTGAGTGATTGCTTCTTAACCCTTATGCTGCTAGTACAAAACTTGACCGATACAAAATGATGGCAAAAAAACTTAAAAATGACTAAAATCCTGACATATGGGTACACATCTGAGAGTACTCACCGAGAGCATTCCGATGAATACCAACACCACAGGGTTTACATGCTTTTCAAAGATCTTTCGTTCATAGCGCTTTGGACTAAAGTAGCCTTGGCATTGGAAGAGTTAAGAGAAGATGTATTTCATGTTGTGATGCAGTGGTCAGTATGTTCAAGATATTAGAGACGAGATGTTCCACAGACTGTAGACTGTCCAGATACTGTTCAGCCTTTTTAAGACAACCCAGAAGCAGTCTTGGGTTGGCCATTAGGTAAGATGTTAAGAATGTAAATGCTTTCGACTTGTTATGAATGTTGTACAATGCCGGTGAACTGGTGTCAAGAATGTATAGAGGAATACTGAAAGGAAACAATTGGTACAGGACCGCCCAGATTGGTGCTTCCCTCCTTTAACCCTGTGTTGCGTCTCTTGATACCGTGTTTATATTTCTTGTTCTGTCCTCAAAGTATTTGTAATTTCGTATCACATGATATGGCCAATGAAGAATTCAATGGATGGCAATCAGACAGGCAGTCATCTATTTTGCAAGGGCCGCCCATGCATTTAGTGCCGGAATAAAATGTTGGCACTGTATGATACTTTTGAGAATAGCACTGTAATCAGGTATAGCTTCACCGATTACTTGAAGGAGAGTTGTAGGTAATGTTTTGTTTATCATTTTTTGGCCTTCAATTTTTTTCTTGACAATGCTTTCACTGAAACGATTCCACTACAATCGTCAAGGCGACTTTCATGAATAATCGAGGAAACTCATATTTTTAGGACAATTACGGTACACATCAATATATAGACGAATCAGTAGCCCAGAGACAATTCAGTTGAACTCATATATTGAATTAGGCTACCTGAACAAATATGACAGTCCAATATATTATATCCTCAGAATATCAATAATTATGAATATGTACGATGATGAAATCATGGGTATGTTAAATACGCAAATTGCTATAGCAAATATGAATGGAAGAAACTTGTATGGAACAGAGCATGGGGCATCGAAAACCATCATTGAGAATATAGAATTCAAGAGAATATAGAATATGGAATTTCAAATCAACAGTGAATTTAAGACGTATCAATGGGAAAATACCATTATTAATATGGTGGCAAATGGCCGATTACAACTGCAATGTATATATATATATATATATATATATATATATATATATATATATATATATATATATATATATATATATATATATATATATATATATATATATATATAAATATATATATATATATATATACATATATATATATATATATATATATATATATATATATATATATATATATATATATATATATATATATATATATATATATATATATATATATATATATACATATATATATATGTATAAGCATATATATTCCATGCGTGAGAAGATGGAAATAGAGAACGCTAAACATATAATCCTGCATGGTCCCCCACATTGGAGAACAAAATGACAAGAATGTTCTGAGAGATAGAATTGAGAGAATTGAGATACGAAAGTAAAATAATATCATACAATAATAATATACTTCCAGTTATCCTTGGAAAACCCCGAGAAAATGTACCAATTGAGATGCATATAAAAATCATTGAAATAGTGGTGACTGCAGTTTATGGCATGTATAATGAAGTACTCAAGAGCAGAGCAGATATAGGCTGATTGCCATAAACTGATTGCCATAGCCTAGCGAAAGTACGAATCACGCCCAAACCACAAGGAGTCACCAGTACCAGTAAATGTAGATTCCAGTAAAAACCGTACCCCCACTATATATAATATATATATATATATATATATATATATATATATATATATATATATATATATATATATATATATATATATATATATATATATAAAACACTTTTTATCTTTGTATTAGTACTTAGCACCTGCTCTGCTGTAGATATCGATGCTGATTGTTCATTGGGTGTCAATGAACTACCGATGGTAATGTCACGCCACATAATCGTTATCACATGGTAGTCAGCAATGTGATTTTTTTACTAGCCATTGAAGAGCATTCACAGTAAAATGCATACGTAAACATTTACCGTATGTTGGTGCAGTTGTCCTGCACCTGATTTCGAAAGTTTAACCCTGCAATGTATACCGGTGTGATAGTGCTTAGTGACCCCCTTCTCTTGTGACCCGTGGCACAATGGACAATGTCTATGGCTCGATGTTACGGATTGAAATTTGAAGGATTGGTGATGAGAAGCCCTCCCAGATGACAGTTAATTCGAAAATATGCTGAGTCAGTTTGACAAGACACTCCAGCCCATAAAATTGATTGCTATTTGCATAAATAACTTTTTAACATTGACATATGAAGAAATCAACAACATGTTCCAACAATAGGGATTGGTGCATGTACAAATGTTCACATCTTACTCAATTGGGCAGTGGTGTAATTCGTAATGTGCATTATATAACATGAAATATTACACGTGTCAAAAAAAATGCTCAGTGCGTTTCAACCCCTTTATCCATTAATTGTAATTCAAACTATAAATAAGATAAGAGGAATTTAGCCAGTAAGAAAGAATAATGGATTTAGTAATGATATATCAATGGAATCTGAACCTACACATCAGGAAACGAACACTGAAACAGATTTAACAATAAATGCTGAGCGTAAGTGCTCTACCAATGTGCCCATCAGGTACGAACTGACAGCCACCAAACGTTATACATTAGTAAAGTAGATATATCCAATATATAACTGGGGGCACCTGCCACTGTTGCTTGTGCAACTGTTGCGAAGGACACCAGCTGAAAGGTGACAGAGTGGGGGTATGATATGTTACATGTAACCATTAGAACCATGTTTGAAGAAACATATATTTAGGCAGAGAAATATAAGGGGGTCAATAGCAACTAGGTAGGACCACCCACAACTAGTTGGTCACTGAACACTAGTTGTGGGTGTCCTTCCCAGTTGCTAGTGACCCCCCTATATTTCTCTACCTAATTATATGTTTATTCAAAGATGGTTATTTGTAGTGGTTAACGTAGTATACACCAAATCTGTCATCTTTCACCAGAGAGGGGGGTCACTGAGCACTATCCCAACGGCCATTTGGGAAGCCCTCATAAAATATCTAAAACACGTCATTTGGTTGCCATGGTTTGCAGGTGAGGTAGACGATTGACGTCACAAAATCCTATATATTCTTTGTTATTGCTGCAGATGGGTTATAACGTTTGCTACCATTGCTATATGTATGAGGTTTCCTCACAATGCGCGCCATAATACTCTACACCGTATTGCTTACCATATCAGCAGCCTACGCTAAAGCACCAAATATTGTATTCATCGTTGCGGACGATCTGGGTGAGTGCTGAATTATATTTATATGTTGATTTAATTTGATTTGTTTCGGTCTAGTGAGATATATTAGTGAGATATAAATTACACAGCTTTGCCGAATACAAAAGGTGAGGTGACTAGATATGGAGAGTCATTGACTGTTATGCAAAATAATTCTAACCAGACACAGGATATATACACTAAAACTTTTTTTCCATAGTGGTCCCAGTCTGCCCAAAGTCCAATAGCATCTCATGTAATAATCAACTCCACTGCTCAACATCCCACTTTTGTATGTTGCTTGAACAATAACTAGTATTCCTATTCTTATTACTACTACTACTACTACTACTGCTACTGCTACTACTACTACTACTACTACTACTACTACTACTACTACTACTGCTGCTGCTGCTACTTCTACTACTGCTACTGCTACTACTACTACTACTTATTCTGCTTCTACTGCTTCTACTACTACTGCAACTACTACTACTACTGCTGCTTCTACTACTACTACTACTACTACTACTACTACTACTACTACTACTACTACTACTACTACTACTACTACTTCTACTACTACTACTACTACTACTACTACTACTACTACTACTACTACTACTACCCTATAGCTGGTGTCGCTGCTGCTGCTACTATTACTACATCTACTTATATATATATATATATATATATATATATATATATATATATATATATATATATATATATATATATATATATATATATATATATATATATATTGTTTTGACGTTTGATCATCCTAGGTTGGAATGAGGTAGGCTGGCACAACCCTGAGATCTACACTCCAAACCTGGACAATCTTGCGCAGGAAGGAGTTATTCTTAATTCCTCCTATGTGCAGCCATTATGCAGCCCGTAAGTAATGATGATAGTAGTAAACAGTTGTTGCCTGTCAATAGTGCAGATTATCATACCGAGAATGAATTATTAAAGCCCCTTTCCCACCTGAACACGATCTAACACGGCCGTGTGCGATTTTGGGAATCTCACGCGGTCGTGCAACACTGTATGATACCGTATTTACACACTCATAGCGTTTCGTATTTAACCGCATTCAACCTTCCTTGGCCGTATGACGTTCGCACACGGCCAAACATCGCACTCTGGTTTTTGACATGTTCAAAAAAATCTCATGCGGTCGTGCTCGTTCAAAAAATCGCATTGCACCGCATGAGTGCCGTATGAGATTCGCACTTAACCGTATGACGATCTCACACGACCGTATGACCATCTTATATAACCGTAAAAAAAAATAAATAAAAATTAAAAATTAAAAAAAAAAAAACAATAAAAAAAAATAAAAAAAAGAAAAATCTTATATAACCGTATGCGGATCGTGTTCGCCCGTGTTCAAGAGCTTGAGAATGGAAAAACACGGTGGTCATACGGTCGAATGCGGTACTGTGCTATGAGACTGAATGAGAGGCTCATACGCGTCCTATGCGAACGCTCATCACGTGACTAATTTCAAGTGAACTTCAAATATGACTAAACATTTATAAAACAAACCCCTATACTCCATCTAAAACTTCATATTGTGGAATTTTATATCGAGATAAAACAACTTTTCCAAGATAGCAAATGTAGTTTAAAGAAATTAATACTCTATGAATGACTTTCAATTCCAGTTATTTATCTTCGAATAATTCACAATCACTGTATAACAGTGTCCTCTGTACAGTTCAAAACATTCTGAATTTTTACAAACACATCACATTTCTGCACAAATTGCAATTACATGGATTTAGATCGACCTACCCAGAAATTCATAAACTTTTACTTACATATAGCATGAATACCAATTAAAATATTTTACCTTTTCATTTAACGTTTAATGTTCAGAAGTTCCACTGTTTTTGAGAAATCATTTGAAATTGAGTATTAAATGATGCCTCATAACCATTTTCCTTCAAACATCTTTGAAAGATTCTTTCCAAGAAAGACATCAACACATTACTCAGATATTTTAACTCAGTAACCAATTATAAAATTGTTAAAAGGATAATAAAGGAACATTCATTTCAATTTTTAAGTATTTTTAAGTATCTAGTCCTAAAAGATAAAAAAAAAAACAATAACTCTTGTAGTGTACACTGTACTCTGTACACATATACATGTCAAGAACATCTTTATTTTACTGGACTCCTGATAATTTAGATGATATTAGATACTGTTTATTGTGTCAATATTGTGGCAGTTTGAACCGGATTTAAAACAATTATTTTAACATATTTTACTCACTACTTTCGTATGGGTGCGGTATGGGTGCCGCACTGAACCGTATTGCTGTTGTATTCAACCGTGTTTCAATACGACAGAACGTGTTGCACCGTATTGGTGTCGCACACAACCGTATGACCACCGTATGAAACTCGCATTGAACCGTATTGAAGCCGTATAGACATCGCATATAACCGTGTGAATTTTGCATTGGACCGTATGAAAATCGTGTAGCCGCCGTATGAGCGTCTCATACACTCGTGTTCAAACGTATGACAACCGTATGGGATTCGCACTCTACTAATTTACATAAATGAATTACCATATTGAACACGATCGAATGAGATTTTCACTTTCGTACTCGGCCGTGCTCGGTCGTGTTCAAAATTTTTCAGGTGGGAAAGGGGCTTTACCGAGGGCAACATCCGAGGGAAATAATTATTAATAATAATAATAGTAATAATAATAGGAATTTATATAGCGCCATTTCCATTCATAAAATGTTCAAAAGCGCTGCACATTGTCATGGTTTGAGTCATAGTCAACAACACCTCAATGGGCGAGCCTGAAAAGGTGTGTTTTGAGACACTTCTTGAAGGCCTGACACGATGTAGAATCCTTCAAATGTTGTGGAAGCGTATTCCATAATCTCGGTGCACTAATGGAGAAAGCGCGATCTCCATATTTGAGTCTAGTCCGAGGCTCATCCAGAAGGCCCTTTGCTTCTTATCGTAGATGGCGTCTGGGTTTGTAAGGCACGATCATCTTCTTGATGTACTTAGGTGATGAGAATATTGAAAATGTCAAGTCACACCTAGTAAGTATGACTAAAATGCCATCGACTGGTTCGAAAGAAACTGCATGCAAGCAAACCCTGAAAAATCTCAGGCAATTTTTCTTGCCCCTGGTCACAAAAAGGTGCAAACAGACTTCTCCATTGACAACATCAACATCAAACCTGAAAAATCTGTAAAACTTCTAGGTGTAGAATTGGATGACAAACTGAAATTTGACATTCAAGTATCCTCAATGTGTAAGAAGGCTGCAAAACAACTTAATGCTCTTAAGAGAATTGGTCACCTCTTAGACCAATCCAGCAGACTGACAATTTTTTGTGCCTACATAATGTCAAATTTCAACTACTGCCCCCTTGTATGGCACTTCTGCTCCAAAAAAAATCTCTCCAAGCTAGAGAGGATGCAGGAACTCGCCCTACGCTTTGTCTACAGGGATTACAAAAGCGGCTATGAGGAGCTACTAGACAAGGCTAAACTACAATGCTTACATCTAGGTAGACTTAGATCCCTAGCTACAGAGATCCACAGAGCTGTCCATGGAGGGGCCCCTCCCTATGTCAGCTCTCCTTTCACAGAGAGAGAATCTGAATACAGCCTTAGAAGGAACCACTCTCTAATATTACCTCCATATAACACCATCTCCTTTGGAAAGCAATCAATTAGATATACTGGACCTAAAGTATGGAACTCCCTACCTAACAACTTGAGACAAACAACATCACTAAAAGAGTTCAAAAACCTAATCTCAACCTGGTCTGGAACTAACTGTACCTGCTCTCTCTCTGCTGCTATAAGTGATACCAGTAAACGAGCAGAAGTAGTTGCTATTTTACTCAATAATCATAAACATATATGTCCTGAAAGACTAAAGATGTTACTCATTGTCAATTAATGTGTGCCAACTTACTTCCTCTCTACTTATCATTTATAATGCTGTTAAACCCTGTATGTTATATTTTGAATTGTTATTTTGTAGTCGGCCAAGAGCCCTGGCAGCTCGTGTTTACTAAGTAAAATTATTACTGACTTAAAATAAAGATTATCTATCTATCTATCTATATCCGTTTAGCGCCTTGTAAACCAGCAGTAGGACCTTAAATTGGATGCAGAATTTGATTGGTAGCCAGTGAAGCTTAATGAGAACAGGTGTGATATGATCATACTTCCTGGTTCTCGATACTATCCTTGCAGCACTGTTTTGTAGTCGCTGCAGCTTTGCAATCAAATCCTGTTGTATTCCAATTAGGAGAGCATTGCAGTAATCCAAGCGAGACATCACCAGTGACTGCATCACTGTTTTTGTGGCATCTTCTGTTAACACACGTCTCGCCTTTCCAATATTTCTCAGGTGAAAGCTAGATTTTTTGACAACACTTTTGACATGGGGTGCCTTGATCAGTTGAGAGTCAAACATAGCTCCCAGATTCTGCACAGGCTCAGATGCAACAGAAACATCAGTCCCCGCTACAGAGAATGACTCAATGTTCAGTTCAGCTAGGTGTTTCTTAGAGCCGAATAGAATGATTTCAGTTTTGTCATTGTTGAATTTCAGCTTGTTCTGAGACATCCAGACACTAATGTCACACAAACATTTCTCAAGATTTAGGATTTCACGTTTGACAATTGCGTTATCACTTGTCTTTTTGAATGATAAGCAGAGCTTGGTGTCATCAGCATAGCCATGATTGTTCAGACCGTAGGATCGGATTAGCTGTGCCAGAGGTATGATGTATATAAGGAACAATAGTGCGCCCAATACAGATCCATGTGGTAAAATAATTCTCTTCAAGGGGTGATAATCTGCACTATCCAACAACAAGACAGGCAATAACTGTGTTGTTATACCGAACATTTTATAGGCCTAAAAAAGCGGCAAAATCGTAGGACAGGACCAGAGCTGATTTCAATGTTCAGCAGCAGCATTTATTTAATAAACCAGCTCATGAATCAGTGCACCGGGGCACCATGCAGTGTACTTAAAATTATAATTATAATCAATATATCCGTTAGAGAACTCTTGTAACCACCTGATAAATGTTTCGGCAAGCTAATATCATAGTTATGTCAGTTGAATTAATAGTTAGTCGTCAACCGGCCCACCATATTAACCCGGTCTTATAAATCAAATGTGGCCAGCAGATTTGGAAAAATAAACAGTTATAGACAGACAATAACTGTTTTGTTATGCCAAACATTTTATAGGCCTAACAAGTTGCAAAATCGTAGGACAGGACCAAAGCTGATTTCAATGTTCAGCAGCAGCATTCATTCAGAATACGGCTCATGTATAGGTGCACTGCTGCACCATGCAGTGTACTTAAAACTATAATTATAATCACCATATCCGTTGAAGAACTCTTGCAACCACCTGATAAATGTTTCGGCAAGCTAATATCATAGTTATTTCAGTTTTATTAATAGTAGGTCGTCAAACGGCCCACCACATTTCACCCGGTCTTATTAATCAAATGCAGCCGGCCGCCATGGAATAATAAACAGTTATTGCCTGGCTTGTTGGTGGATAGTGCAGATTATCACCCCGAGAAGGAATTATTTCCCGAGGGCAACGCCCAAGGGAAATAATTCCTTCGAGGGGTGATAATCTGCACTATCCACCAACAAGCCAGGCAATAACTGTTTTGTTATACCGAACATTTTACAACAAGGGGCAAAATCATAAGACAAGACCAGAGCTGATTTCAATATTTTAATGAAGGGTAATAACAAAATGTATGAATATCATAGTTTCTCATCTACGGCTTACTTCAATTATACCATAATCACTTTAATATGAAGGCTAAATGCACTAGACTTGTACAGTTTGCCATCTTTCTTCCTGAGATCATCATAGAATAACTCCAATACTCATCTAACTCCTTTGGATCCAACTTCTCAAACTCAACATTGCTGCCTTTCTCCCTGCAGTACTCCCTCACAACCTTAACAGAATAATTAACTGATTTTTCGGACTGATTTTTTCGGTGTTTAAACTGTCTTTTTGGTCGTTTAAATCTTGAATATCTTCTTGGGTAGCACTGCCAAACCGAGACATTTTGAAAATATGCTGTGCTCCAGGCTAGCTGCTCTGCTTTGCAGACGATTTTTTGAATAGTAACTTACTATAATCTATCAAAATTTCATTGAAAATATCCTGGCTTCAAAAGAAAAATCAAGAGATTCATATAAAAGCAACTAGTCCTGTTATGGATCTGTACCTTTTTTCCTTGAGTTGGACCCCAACAAGCAAATAAAACAGCAATATTATATACCATCTTTGCTAGCTGCATGTTTCTGTTTATGCTAGCAAA
>CAWWDR010000865.1:0-16686 GCA_963942565.1 Maea johnstoni | reverse complement strand
GATAATATCAACATAGATCAACAGATTGTAGGCGTCAGGTCCTATCAATATCAGTGATGTTCAACAGAGGGCTCTCCCCAGGCTTCGTATGTCATCATGCCTAATTGTCACCCAGTGGTGTCTGTGTAAGCTGTGATGTAAGCCGACCTTTGGGGACTATTGGTGACACCCACTGGTATGTGTACCCAAGATGGGTGCTGATAGCAGGAACAGTGGCAGCTGCAAATACAGAAGGGGTTGATGGAAGATTTTATAAATTCCTATTGTCCTTACACATAAATTTCCATCTATTAATAGAAGAAAATCCTTTTGTGTGTTTTAACGATCCCCTTTAATTTTTTTATCCTCTTGACACATAAATTTTCATTTATCAATAGAAAAATATCCCTTTGTGTGTTTTGAGGATCCTCCTACTTTCTATCCTCCTTAATACACATAAATTTCCATTCATTAAAAGAAAAATTCCTTTTGTGTGTTTTGACAATCCTCCTACTTTCTATCTTCCTCAAACATAAATTTCCATTTATAAATAGGAAGATTTAT
This sequence comes from Maea johnstoni, assembly GCA_963942565.1. NCBI lineage: Eukaryota > Metazoa > Annelida > Polychaeta > Spionida > Magelonidae > Maea > Maea johnstoni. Next base: position 16,143 of record CAWWDR010000865.1, on the reverse strand, counting down.
TATTTGTAAAAATTAGAGTTTCATTTTGTGTTTTGGTTTAAAATCAGCCCTGTCCTCTTATACTACTAATGAACCAACTCCTGACTTGTGAAATGATACTAGACTTTGTTCCTGATAAATATCCCTGTATCATGCAGTGCCATGGATAATAAGGCATGGGTTTGGGTATGATACGTCCAGGCTGCGGGTATGTTTGGTAATTAAGGGATTTGTAGCCTGCTGTGATAAGGAGTGGCTGGTAGGAGCAGGCAGGGTCTGGTGGTTGGGGTTATGTAATGTTGTGCTTGTAGCCTTAACAGGGATGGGTATGTTTCAGAGTTCTGCTGGATAAGATCACTTAATCTGAGCAAATTGATACTTTGAACTCAAACCTTTCGTCTGACAGGCATGTTTCTGTTGTTTTGGTGTGTGCACCAGACTGGCAAATTAATAGATCCAGGGGGGTCAAGGTATATATATATATATATATATATATATATATATATATATATATATATATATATATATATATATATATATATATATATATATATATATATATACAAAAAATATAACTCTTTCTCTTAAATTATACTGGTTGATTTCCAAAGGAAGCTTCTGTGACCATTCAATGAATGAGGTGCTCAGTACTTTTTCATGAACTATGATTCAAGAAGGGATGGGATGCATACAACTCCATCCAAGATGAAGCGCTGATCTAGCACCAGAAGTTATTCACTATCTTGCTTTGAGTAGCTAAAATAGTAGTATGTCTTGCGGGGTGTTTTCTTCTGTGGTTTGTTTTGGTATGAAGTAGCGATCAAGTGCCAAATGTTTCGTTTTTTTCAGTTTCTTACATATAATAGTATCTTGCATGGGGTAGTAGAGTTAGTAGTAGTGTGCCTTGAGGGTGGTTCGTGTAGTAATTTTGTGCGTTGAGGCATGAGATTAGTACACACACATGTCTGGGGGGCATCACGGGTGTTGTGGTTAGACGGACTGCCAAATCTCTCTGACAGCTGTCTAGACTTGCTACAAGTCTGTGCTAAATCAAGCTACCTCAGTGATCTACCCTGATGATTGTAGTGCAAGTTTAGTTATGCTTTATCTCTCAAGAGGGAGCCAAAAGCACTGCAGTTCGCAACAAGTTGATCAACTACAACATCAGACAACTGTGTTGCAATCCAGTTAAGTAGTGGTGTAATATATCTATCTAACCAAGGTTATATTTTCCCTTAGATTTGCTGTGGGCCCCTACATGTTTCAGACTAAGGGCCCAAATCAATATGTATAGTAACCAGAAATCGCTTTTATGACCACTAATTTTCATCTAAAGACTTTTCGGGCCCCTAGCCTGAAATCTTGAAGTGTCAGTTACTGTACTAACCCAGCCAGAGAGCCAGGCTAACAGCTGTCCTGTTCGTTCACACCCAACCCATTCTACTTGTGCTGGAGGAACATGAGCTATATCTGGCCTGAGACCAGACTTATTTGGGCCTACTACACATACTGGACCTAGCCATCAGCTGAACCTATGGGTGCTATGGTTTTACTTGAAACCAGCTTTTCTATAGGTTGAAAATGTACTCCATACCAAAGACCAACCTTATACCCTTATCCTGTATTTTTATGTCGCAAGATATGGTCAATAAAACTTCTACTACAACAACTGATATAAAAAATTGAAATTAACTAACCCCAAAACTAAATCACACCCATGTTTGCAGTGCATATTCTATTGGTGGTGTTATACTGGATGTTAAAGCCCCTGTGTGACTTGTGCTTTCGAAAAGAAATGATCCAAAACTACACAACTCACATGTGTATTCTAGTACATGCTGTACTACAGTGCTCTACAGTTAGGACATCCTTGTGTCAGCCTACAGGATGATTGTTATATCCTGTGGATCTGATGAACAGATAGGTCATAAATACTACTACTTCCCTTTACGTGGTTATATATAGGGGAACAGCTCTTTTTATGTTCTACCCAAATAGGGGAGACATGACGATATGTCACATATCTAATAAACTGGATGATATCTATCTCTAGTGAAATCTGTGCATTTGTGCCATTTATAATTACTCACTCATTATATGTGTAATGTAAAGGGAAAGGAATTAGAATATACAGGAAAGGATTTGACATCACACATTTCCAGAGAGTCACATTTGTAGTAAGAACTATAACCACTATTCTACCATATTAGGAAATGATCTTTTAATCCTTTCATTTCTGCAGTGTACTCAGGGTCAGACCCACATTAAAATATTTCAATAACAAAGCGATATTTCACAGAAATTTTGTTCTGTTGGCTTTAATAATTACTCAAAATTTTCAGATTGTACTAAACTAAAGTTTTGTTTTGTTGAAATTCATCAGACTGCGTGTACGCTAATCAGTTAAAGTCAGCATTTCTCTCTTAGTGTAATGTCTTAAATGTAAATAACAAAGAAATTATTATTCAATTCATTTATGCCAAAAGTCAAAATCTCAATGATGGACTTCCCCAGTCCATTCAAGAAGTGCATTTGAATTGCTTTATTTTCTACAGTGTTAGATATTCCCAAATAATCATTGAATTTTGTTGAGATTTTTAGATTACATGTACCTTCCCATTCTATCCCATGCCCCTTTTCCCTTATCACCACCCAGCTTATCTCTCCCCATAAAAGGGGTTTTATGTGATATTATCATTAGATTTGATTTATCCAGCGCCTGTCCCCCTGTCATCCATACCCCATTAGCTTAATCTCCCATCCTCCCCGTCATTATCACCCAAGAGGGTGTGGATGGGTATGATACTGTCATAGATATGTCACTGGGGTACGTGGGTATCAGCACCCCATAACAGGGTGCTGGGGCCACCTGCTGGGCTTGGCACTTGCCGCTGGACTATGTGGGAGGCCGGGACAACCACCCGGTAGTTGATCATACCCTTCAATCACATGGTCTCGCATAGTGACCACTCACATCAGAAAGTGATCACACTTGCAGAAGGACACATCATTTGGACAGTAGGCTGGGTGCTGGACTCAACTTCATCACATGAGGCTGTGACAAACCATACATATATGTTACCATGCATACACAGTGGCTTGTTGGACGACATTAGGAGTATAAGGAGACTGCTCTAGATCATCAAGCACAATCAGAAAACTGCTGTAGTATACCATAGTGTATACAGTACTAGTTATCTGCCTTTGACAGTACACATAGCCATAGCATGTTTCATATTGAAAGCAATGGAATCGTTATATAGAAACATCTTACAAGTACCAGTGATGCATTTGGTGTCTCTGCAATAGGAAAATAGTTCATCGGAGACAGTTCCAAGGATATATTCGCAGGAATAAACTGAGTGAATTTGAAAGATTACATCAGCAGATACATTGGAGACAGAGAGATATCTATCAGAGACACTGAAGAATTACCAACCCTTCACGTAGAACTTATGTTTTTACAGGACATGTATATGAGTATGTACCACTGTGGGTCTACATGTGAGCATTGAAGCACTGGATTGAGAGTATAGTGTTTAAATAACGAGAGTACTACTCAAGGGAGACAGAATTGAGGAGCCATTGAAGAAAGACAAGACAGCATAGGAAAAGCATATTTGGATTCTTAGGGTTATTTATATACCCTTTGGTAAGTGCAATACTTAAAGTAAAACATATCTGCAAATACATAGATCAACTGTAGTTACTAGTTAGAATGCTAGTAATGAAAATAAGTCAAAGTATTCTGAGCACCCTCCCAGTTCTGCCTCCAATATGCTGTGTTATCCCTGTAGGGGTCCAGCAGCAATTTGTTGGAGCCATGTTCTGCATTCTTGGAGTGTTTTGATAAACCTTCCTACCTCCCTGCGCCCCATTCATCATCATAGCACGCTCTCTAAGGCCAAGATCAACAGTTGGACCTATCTACAGTAGCTTAACCCTTAAAACTCTTATGCTTCTGGCTAATTTGGTCAATACCAAATGATGCAAAAACATGAAAAATGACTGAAACCCTAATAAATGGGTACTTACCTGATAATACTCAGTGAGAGCTCTCCAATGAATACCAACATGACAGGGTTTAGATGGTTTTCAAAAATATTTGCGCTCTTGTGCTTTAGACAGAAGTAGCCTTAGCATTGGAAGGGTTAATATCTGACCGAACCAGACCCAGCTGGCTGACTGGCATGGAAGCAAGGGTTATTTAGGTACCCCTACATGACCGCTGAACTTATATTCTAGTCCCTCCCTCTCTACTGGTATTGATAATCACAATATTTTGAAAAATAGCTCTTGCTTACATAGAAAGCTGACCAAAAGCTCAGTTGGTTAGCAAGTAGTGTCAATCCCCCAAAGTGACCCCTTTATAATACCTCATTATTCTATCCCTCTCCCTGCCGTTGTTGAAAATCACAATAGGTATATGGACTATGTATTTTCATTGGAAACAGCTGCGTGATGCTTATATAGAAGACTAACTATAAGCTCCGCTGGTCAGCAAACAGTGCCATTCACCCGAAGTGACCTCTGCCCTTGTACCATACTACCTCTCCTTCTCCTAACTGTGTAATCACAATAGCTGGTAAAGGTATGTTTCAATTGAACCAACTATGCAATTGCTTAAATAGGAAACTGACCAAAAAGCTCAGCTGCTCAGCAAACAGTGCCATTCACACAAAGTGACCCTTGCCCTTTTTATCATACACCTAACTGTGAAATTGCAATAGCTTGAAAAAGTATGTTTCAATTGAACCAATTACCCAATGCTTGTATAGAAAACTGACCAAATAGCTCAGCTGGTCACTGGGTAGGGTCACTCAATCCCAAGTGACCCCTAGCCTTACTTTAGTCATCGCCTACCTTGGTGGTTTTGTGATTCACAATAGTCTGAAAGGGTATTTTGTATCAATGCACACCTGACTCAGTTGGTTCAGTGCAGGTGTGCTTATTATAATGATAATGAGAAGATGAGTCTTTAGCGCTGAATAAAAGGTAGTATTGGGCAGTGCTTTATTCATTCAATGAATAAAAAGAGTTTTCTTATTGATGAATTAAATTCTTTTGAAGGCACTGTTTTATTGCAATATAGAGGTCAAATGAGGGGAAAATGGTGAACAAACTTTTTATCCATGTTGATAAATAAAATAAAATAAATAAACTACAAACACCTTCCTTCTCCCCTTCTTTCCCTTGCAATTGGGATGAAAATGAATGCCCATTCCCTCTTATGAATGAATCCTCATTCTCTCAAATCCTGCATCTTAACAAGCATTGGATAGTATGATCACATTTGCAATGCACTAAATATTCATTTGTCAGTAAAATATTTTATCTTTGAGATGACATAACTCATCTGATAGATGTTGAATGTATCTTCAGGAAATGAGTTGCTGGTTTATGAATTCTATTGAGAATGTAACACTTAAGCCAGGCCATCTGGTCACCCTAGACTGAAAGTGTTGATACTTATCTCACTTTGAAGTGAACTTTCATCTCTACTTTCAATCATCACAGTACGTTCAAAAGATAGAGCACAAAGCTGTGGTGCTTCAAACAGACTAGTGAAGCAGCCTTCATTCTCTAGGTGCTCAATGGTACTCATCAAAATGTAGTCGCAAATGTAAATTGGCTCAGCTTGATTGTAAAATGAAGTCAGGCAGAAGGTTATCACCTATGTAAAATTAACAGATTGTAAAAGAAAACAATGTGTGGCCTCCACGTAAACAGGTAAGATAATCCTATTATTACCTGTGGGAGAACAATTACCTAATACCTGTTAGATCAGCAGCTTACCTGCCAATTAGCTACACCTTGCTATTGTCTCTTGTTCTGCTAACTGACCGGTATCATCACAGCATAGAGGCTGACCAGTGCGACTGACCGTGTAGTTAGTCATCCTTGTCCAGCAAAGAGGTGGACACAATGACCGAGCACGGGCAAGGTGCTTAACGGTCAGTCTCCATGAAATGAGGGCCAATTTGTTCAAGGGGTTTGTACACACACACCTGGAGGCCCATAGCACACACATGTGCTCCCTTCGTCCTCTCTCTCTCTCTTTCTCTCGGCCAGGTAGGACTATTGCATGCTGCGTGTGTAGTACCTAATTTACCTGTACTGATGGAGTACTACAACTGCTCTGTGTAGGACCATTGCACTGTATCATGTAATTAGCCTGTATTGATGGAGTACTACAAAAACACACCTGCTGACTCTGTAGGATAACAAGGACTGTACTCAATACGTGTCTATTACAGAAAGAACTGGCTAGAGAGAAGTGTGGTTTATGGGAAATTTCTCTTGATTGGTAAATAAGATTCTATCACAAAATGTACACAGTGGGTAAATTTTATTGAGGTTTGTGAGAAAGCACTCTTGATTGGTCAGTTATACTTCACACAAATATTGAGATCCCCGAAAGCTAGATCTTTTAAAGATATAACGGTGACAGTCTGCCTGTCGGTATGACTATCCAGCATGAACCTGAACGGGTGGTTGCTGAATTAAGAGGATGATTCTCATCAGAAATGCATCTTTCCCATGTCATTAAGTACAGGGCACAGGTGGTCACTTATAAATGTATTACCTGTATAATACAGCATATATATCCATAATTATGGATCATCTTCAATTGCAATGAGAAATTTAAATAGAATATTTAAGTTCATTTTTTGCATTCATCAATATCTGTATATATTCTATAAATCCATGTATATATATATATATATATATATATATATATATATATATATATATATATATATATATATTTATTTATATTTATATATATGTATATATATATATATATATATATATATATATATATATATATATATATATATATATATAATATATATATATATATATATATATATATATATATATATATATATATATATATATATATATATATATATATATATATATATATATATATGTATACATAATGTACAAAACTATGAGTCATCACAAATAACCAATACCAAGTTATTTCTGTACCCATTTTTTCAAGTACATTTATTCCATGGGTATTGCTTTTGGTTCATGGAATCTCCCCATAACTCTTACTTGACACATATCTGTAGCCATCCTCACTCTCTACTTATCGCGGTAACTATTTCACCGGTGAGTAATCCTAACAGGGCTGTCTCTTCATATCATGCCTTGGGGTCCTCATTGATAGGTTGATTTATAATTGGGCCACATTGTGTCAGTGTATCAAAGGACAGATTGGGCGCTCTCTGTGTGTAGGGGGTGCCGGGTGGCTTATGTAACCGGGACACTACCTGACTTTCATCCTGTCAATTAGTATTGGCCTATCACCTGGATAATTAATTATCTATACCATTACCTGATGGAGGCAGGGTCACTTGGCAGGGAAGGCCATCTGTGACAGGCATACCACACTGGAACCCTATGAGGTTAGCATGAGGATTTATACTTGTGGGCAATATATTGGATATCTACACCACTGAAATATCTAGGATTGAGATTATCAAATTGTGAGTATTCCATAAGATATGCAATATTCATGATCTTTACCATTACCTGATTGAGTTAGGGTCACTTGGTGGGGAAGGTCATCTGTGACAGGCATATCACACTGGAACCCTATGAGGGTAGCATGAGGATTTATACTTGTGGGCAAAATATCTACACCACTGAAATATCTAGTATTGAGATTTTCAAATTGTGAGTATTCCATATGGTTTGTAATACTCATATTGATGCTCTAACACAGTCAAAATAGAAGGTCATTTACAATAGAAATATCTTACAGAGCTCTTGGAGCATAGTAGAAAGATGGGACAGGTAAGTGTGGGTGATAAATTGTTCAACTGCAGTTATACCTTGAATAACTGGAAAAAAGCTATGCAGTTACAAGATAAATGACAGAATTGTTAGTGGGCTTGGATTAACATTTTTCTTTCATCATTTCCCATAATATTCTATCACTAGAGAGATATTACCAAAATAGCCAGGCTGTTCTGTAGAAGTAGATAGGTAAACAAGTCTACCTAAACCTCAATCTCGTCTGGCTTGTTAAGCCTACAAGTATCAACTGCCGGACATCTAACTGGACATTATCCAAGTAGGCACTTAACCCACTGAACCATGATGACCACTGTCCACTAGGGTCCGGCCAGTGCTACTTTGTATTCCTGTATATACTGACCAGTGGGATAGGTAGTAAGCCTCAATATGGTGTAGCTATATGATGACCACTGTCCACAAGGGTCCGGCCACTGGTCAGAACGGGATAATTGCTACCTTGCCTTCCGGTACATCCTGGTGGGATGGGCAGTAAACCTAAATATGGTGTAGCTATATGATGACCACTGTCCACAAGGGTCCGGCCACTGGTCAGAACGGGATAATTGCTACCTTGCCTTCCTGTACATCCTGGTGGGATGGACAGTAAACTTAAGTATGGTGTCGCTATATGATGACCACTGTCCACAAGGGTCCAGTCACTGGTCAGAACGGGTAAATTGCTACCCTGCCTACCGGTACATCCTGGTGGGATGGGCAGTAACTGTAGGTTAGTGTAGTTATCTGTTGACATTATGTTCTGATAGGAGTTGTGCACTCCGTTCCCGCTCTGAGCTACTGGTAGATGTGATCAAAGCATTAAGCTATATGGTCAAATTTATTTTTCAAGACTCAAAATGTAAATGAAATTTACAATAAGTGAAAATGTGAAACCACAGATCTGCTATAGTTACAGTCTAACTTGAGATTCCAATAATTTACACTTTCCATTATTCTGTGATCTAATTCTGTAGCATAGGACGAAATTCATATATATTCAAAGTAGGTGATGATGATATGGAAATAGCCAATTATTACTTAAGACCTGAGCCAGCTGGTAGATCTTGGTGACTGGCTTTAGGGTGGTATAAACCGTTTTGCGTCCATGTAGAAATTGTTGTCTGGATTTATCACATTTTCAACAATAACTTGATGAAAAATGATGCTTTCACAAAACATTTGAAGGAGAATTGTTGGTTGTGTTCTGTTTAACATTTCTCCTTCAAATATTTTCCTATCTATGCCTTCCCTTGAAAGAATTTGGCAAAATTGTCAGGCTGTTGCGAGCATTAATAGTGGGATAATAAGATTAGTGGGGTTCTTACATCACTTCCTGATGCTCTTATCGTCACACTCCAATGTTCTGAGACCTGATACACTTGGGAGGATAATACGCAATTATACACTAAGTAATGCTATTCATACACCATCTGCCCTCAGCCTGGCCATGGTGTATCAGTAGAATATTGTCTAGAGGGTCTATTTTCAATATTCTGTGTATGTGTATGATTTAGAATAAGTGCAGAAGGATATGAAACCAATAGAAAATGTAGCTAGAGTGAAAGCCGCCTATACCAAATGTTTATGAGACTTTGTGAGAAAATCTGGCATGTCACAAGCATATCCTTGGAACCTGGAGAGATTCAAGGAATTCTCCAGGGTGACATTACAAAATTACACATTTTGTAATGTGTACTAATACACATTACACAAAAATGTGTATTATTTTTGTCCAAACATATGACAAGAGAATACACATAACAGTCTAGAAGTCAAGGCTGGTCTCCACAGCCAGTAGACTAGGTTCCTAGTCCCTAAACAGCCGACATTCCCTTCTGTGCTGACCAAGCAGAGTGGTGTAGTACCAGGTATGATAGATAGATGGCACCACCTGCTCCTCCCATCTCTAGAGGATTTAGGTGTCATACTCAAACTGAATCCTGGTGAGATAAATGAGATCGACCACTATGGCCACCTAGAATATTTGGTGCTAGGTAACAGAAAAATATATGACAGAAAAAGTACACATAACAGCCTAGAAATCTAGGCTGGTCTCCACAGCCAGCTGAAGGGAGGCTCTGTGTCAAGCATTGTGCTCCTCCAAGGTGGAAGCCCTGTGTCCCTCCGCTGCCTTGATTTATTGCACCCATCCCTGTCCCTGTAAACCCAGTTGTCATGGCTATTTGTGGCTAGACAGTAACATTACGGGGACCATGAGTCAAGCGGGCAAATGACAAGGAGTATCACACAGTGCACTGTCAGGTATAGGATTTTTAGGTTAAATTTTGGGGTATTTTGTAATTATTTGTAGGAATATTTTTTTAAAGAATACTTAGTATTTGTATAGTTTTGTATAGCACAGAAAACTATGCTACCACAAATTGGTATAAATTCTCATGAATTTTTGTGTTGTTTTAATCATTATTGAATATTGAATTTAGGAAACTGCCAATACACAATTAGTATAATCACCGATTTTCTAAAAGAGTATTTGTTGTGATCATAATCATATTTGAAAAAATGGAATGATTCTTTGATAATGATTCCCATTGTTATATTTGTATAGAATTGTATTTTAGAGTTAAAAAAAAAATTATGGTCATTATCTGGTACATATTATAAGCTGAGTCATATACACTGCATATGGTGGGCCTCCTGTCGTATTGCAGTTCTACCTTTACATCTATACATGCAGGTGACAGTGTGTGTGCATAGTGTCTAGCTTGGACAGAGGATGGCAAACACAGGGTAGATATCTGTCTAGCAGGACTACATGTATTGGCCTGCACCAGCACATACAGAACATATAGATCACCCACTAACAATGATTCCCATTATCAGCAGTATGTAGGACTATAATGTCTGTCTGGGTTTTTCTGGGATGAACTCTTCGTCCTCTGGTCAGTGGATCAATGGGGGAAACTGGTCACTAGGGAAAAAAATTTGTTTACTGACCCCATAGTGACCGCTACAATGATTGTTACAGGATGGCAGTCTTGGGCATTCATTACCAAATTATCTGATTTCTTTATTGCCCAAAATGATAAACGTTGAATTATTTACAAGTGTGATTATTATTATTGAGGTTCCCTGAATCCCCACAACCCGTTATTATAAGTAGTATGAAGTGTAGTCCACCTCGTTGCTACACAGAAATCAATAAGTTCAGAGAATTCCAAGGAAAGAAGGGCTCATCACACATCCCCAAAGTAGGCATTTTCCTAGTACAGATATCTCATTTCTATGGCCTTTCTGTAAAAACAATAATAACAACAAATTTTTTTGTTTCTGTGAAAAGGAAATCTATTTAAAATCGTGTTTCCATCTCTGGAATTTAAGGAACCCCTTCCCTTTCATTTCAAACAAAGCCGCCTAAGGTGCTGTGAGTGGTGTATTTCCTTGCTGTGACCTGCTGTGACCCTTGGTCAATATCCTGAGCTGGTATGATTCACTGCTGTGTACCACAGTACGCAGCATGGTGGCAAGAATAGATGAGAAGGCTGCGGTGGCTAGATGAGGCTGGTCTGTAGGAGCAGTGCGCGATAGGATAAGGAATAGTGTGAGTTGAGAACGGTCAAGAGCACTGGTCTGTAGAAGCAGAATTTGCTGGTGACTAGAAGAGGCTGGTCTTTATGGAGCATTGAGTGATAGGAAGAGAGGAGTGTGAGAAGAGAACAGTCAATAGCACTGGCTAAGTAAGGCGACCGACTAGTCTCCCCCTAGATGACATAGCTGTCTACCACAGTGTACTGCTTGGTGGCTAGAATAGCCAGGCCTCTAGGAGCAGGATTTGCTGGTGGCTAGAAGCTGTGGTGGTGAGAATAGAAGAGGCCGCAGGTCTGCAGAAGCATTGAGTGATAGGATGAGAGGAGTGTGAGATGAGAACGGTCAATAGCACTGGCTGAGTAAGGCGACCGCCCAGTCTCCCTCTGGACGACATCACCATCACCTGCTTACCAGAATAATCAATACCACCACTGCTTGGTTCACAAGGGCTGGAGAGCTGGGTCCAGAGGTAGAGCTCCTTTTCTTGATGCTATAGAGATGGTGGTGAGTGATTGGTTTGAGTCAGAACTGGGTACTATTTGGTAATTCACAAGGGCTAGCTGACTGACTGTAGAGGTAGAAATTCTTTCATGATTCAGCAGTGAGAAAAAGTACCATGCTATTGTCTGAGTCAGTACTACCCTTGAGCAGTTACTGAAGGCTGCCTGCTTTTTTAGGTGGAGAACCTCTCGATATTGTCTGAGTCAATATTGATTTTGCATATGTACAAGGGCTAGGTGGCTATCTCAAGAAATAAGCGATCTATTCATGGTCGATGCAGCGCTGGTGGTGAAAGATTCACTATGATATTGTCTGAGTCAGCAACACCCACGTAACACATACTCAGCCTTAGATTATCCTATGACAACACACACTTATTGCATAACCACCTGAGTCTGCAGGGGTAGTTATACTGTATAAGGTGGAATATCATCACTGAGGTGGTTCATATAGCTACAGACAACCGCTGGATGGTAACGGAATTCATAGTGCTTCTGTCAACTACCAGTTATAATTCTGGTTCATTTACTGAAGGTGGTATATAATCACTGCAGTAAGTCTAGTATACATTACAGACTGCGACTGGATGATACAAGAATTTCTACAGTTTTTACCAATCTCTAGTTTAAGGTCTGGTTCCTGGACTTCAAATCTTCATATAAAAAGGTCTGAGTTGGGATGATCCACTTTATCAAAATCTGAAAATATCATATCAAATAATTTTGTTGTTTCTACCATTTAGCAACAGGAAAGAAATAACCTCTTTAATTTATTCACTTTTTCATACATAGTTTTCTCCTTGTAAATTAAATTGTCATCTGAAAGAAATTATAACTCATATTTTATGATTTACAGTTCCTTTTCATCCACTATTGATACCTTAGAGGCGATGATGACCATTTCCAACAACTTGCTGACAAGAATACCTATTTCTTATTGTGTTGTGTAAGAAGGAAGGTGACAGTAAAGGACTGGTGTCTTTTTCATCTACCTATCTGGTTTATTGGATTTCCCGTTTCATCTCTCAGATATGTACTTATAGCAATGTGGATCATCCATCAGAGACCTTGAAGATGATGATCACTATCTGACAAGAATGAAATCATAAAACATACATGTGATCTCGCTAGCTGATTAATTTGATATCTGGTTTTATCTGTCTGATGTGTCATTCTTAATTATAGCAATTTGGATCATCCACCAGTGATACTATAAGGAAACTGATGGCTATTTTCAACCATTTGCTGACAGTAATAATGTAACATATAAATGATTTACCTGGCTGTTTCACTTGATATCAAGTATCATCTTTCTGGTGCGTCATACTTGATTATAGCAACTTGGACTATCTGCCGGTGATACCTTGGAGATGAAGATTGCTTTTCAACCACTGGCTGACACAAAGCGAAATCGTAACTCATAGAAGTGAAATGCTTTTTGGTTAATTTTGCTATCCATAAGTGTTTTGCATGATGAATATTTTGCTGTCTTCAGTATTTTTTTATCATCGCTGAAAGAACATGATATCAATTACAATCTTGATGCTGGGAGTTATTTTTATCTGACCAACACATTTTGGATAAATTTTTAAAAGAAAAATGTTTATCAGAAGTCTAAAATTTATTTTACTTATTTCGACTGTGTTTAAGGTTGATGTGTATCAATTTTAGAAAATAGCAGGCCTCTATAAGTAAATAAAAGGTGATATGTCTGCTTGAAAGATGGATACTTTTGCTGCAGATGTGCTTTAATACTTACAGCTTGATTTTCATAATCTAGTCATAATGTGGGTATGTGATAAAAGATAACTTTTGCCTTTTTGCTATCTAGTACCGCCATATCCTCACCATATCTTTATTTTTTAGAATCTAGTCATTAAATTTGAGTATGTGATAAAAGATAACATTTATTTTTATTTATTTACTACTGCCATATTCTGACCATATCTTTTTTTTATTCCAGGATCACAGTGGATTTCTAGTTAGGATCACACACACAGACTCAGAATGAGGCCCTTTTGCCATATAGGATTATTATTATGTTGCCTAGCGACAGTCGTCTACACAGGAGAAGGTGAGTGATGCATCTCCTATGTTTCCTCGTATACCCAGTGGTAAAAAGTGGTGGCACATGTATATATAAGTTTTTAGCTATAAGGATACTTGTTAAGCACATGTTAGTTAAGCTAGTGATAATATTGGCATTAGACTATTTTTTTCAAGATACTGTTTAGTGATGTCTTTTAGATGCTTTACACCCCAGTATTATCCCCCTAGCAGATGATTTTTTTCTTTTAAGTTTCAAAAGATTTCATTGATGCCAACTTAGAATATATTTCAATTGATGTGTCTTTTGAAGTCATTTAGGAAAAGTTCAGAAATGGTCTCTATTCTTTCTTATATAGACGTGTCCTATTACATTTTGTTTAACATTCACAAGTCTTCTCCATTGGAAAGTTTTTGACAAAATATAAAAAAAACCTTTTTCACTCTAAGTGCATTTCTCATAAAAAGAGTTGGCATCTCCATGCATATTTTATCATATTTTAGTCAAATTTATGATACCAAACTAAAGAATGATGTTTCATTTCATGAATCTATTAATTTTGAAGTTATTACACTGTTATATTATAAGCTCAAGGGGGATTATTTTATTCAAACTGTTACTTCTAATTAACTGAAAAACAAGAGTATGGCTCCTACTCAGACAGGTGTTTTTAATGTCTTAAATACTTATATGTATTTAGTTTACGCTATCGGTGGCAAAATGCAATGACAGTATTGACATGGTTTTGGACAAAGTTTCAACAAAGATAAGTTTTAATTGACATTAGCTTTATGATCTAAATGATATTTTGATTTTATATCCATCATTTCTTTTCTTTTTTTTTTTCTTTTTTTTAATAGGAATTTGGAAAATGCTAAATAATTCTAAAGGTGGCATAAGACATACAAACTTTTAAATTAGATATGAAGTATATCAAAAGTTATGAAATGTTTCAAATATGATCCAGTAGTTAGATATACGCAGTCCAATATAGAAATCTCATGCAATCTGTTATTCACACAGCTATGTGAATGATAATCTGAATGGGACATAACTGTGAGTCCTTTCTAGTTGTTGGTTCTAAGTACAAGGAAAGTAGGGAAAAGAGATATTAATGCTGGTAGATAGTGTTAGTGAGTATGATTCAGGAAGTAGAGTTTGAGGCTTGGGCCTTTGGGACTCTAGACCACTGGGCTTTAGGGGCAGGCCACTATGATCAAAGAACAGGTGATATGCCTTAAAGAAGGATACTGGTAGTCAGTATATTTTAGTGAGTAGGGAATCAGGCTTGGGCCTTCCAGACTGTAGATCACTCAGCTATTGGGGCAGGCCCCTATTAGTAAAGAAAAGGTGCTATGTATGCTTTGAAGAATGATACTTTATGTCAGTATGATTCAGGGAATAACGATGCAGGCTTGGGCTTTTAAGACCATAGATCACTCAGCTATTGGGGCAGGCCCCTATTAGTAAAGAAAAGGTGATGTGTCTGCTTGAAAGAAGGATAGTGTTGGTGAGTACTATATAGGGAGTAGGCATGCCGGCTTAAGACCTTCAGAACTGTAGACCACTCAGCTATCAGGGCAGGCCCCTATTAGTAAAGAAAATATGATATGTATGCTTAGAAGAATGTTACTTTTGGTCAGTAATTTGATTCAGGGGTGGGCTGCAGGCTTGGGTTTTTCAGACAGTAGAGCTTTCTTAGAGCTCTCACTATCAGGGCAGGCCCCCATGAGTAAAGAAAAGATGATATGTCTGGTTGAAAGAAGGATTGTCTCTATGGTGAGTACAATTAAAGGAATAGGGATCCAGGCTTTGGCGTTCAGGAAGTGGGTGTTATTTCAGTGGTAGTGTTTTGACAGAAGGGCTCTATTGACACCTCCTAATTACTGTTGTCTGAGTCAACAGGGCTGACCAGAGGTCACCATTATCCCAGTCAGGGTGAAAACACCACAAAATGAACAAATACCTCCTCTATTTATACACCATGATACTATGGCCAGATAGTGCCAAATAAACTATTTCAAATAAACATCAGAAAATTCATTATAACAGACCAGAAGTCACCATTATCTCAGGCAGGCTGAAAACACCAGAAATGAACAAATACCTTCTTTATTTATACACCATGATACTATGGCCAGATAGTGCCATATAAACTATTTCAAATAAACATCAGAAAAATCATTATAGCAGATAATGTTTTTGACTTATTTGTATTCTGGCTTCTCTAGAAATGAAGAAATACCTCCTCTATTTATA
>CAWWDR010000863.1:5000-31353 GCA_963942565.1 Maea johnstoni | reverse complement strand
CCAAAACAATCATAGGAGAACATCTTAATAAAAATTGTGTCATATATATATATATATATATATATATATATATATATATATATATATATATATATATATATATATATATATATATATATATATATATATATATATATATATATATATATATATATATGTATGTATATTTATATATATATATATATATATATATATATATATATATATATATATATATATATATATATATATATATATATATATATATATATATATATAAATATATATATATATATATATATATATATATATATATATATATATATATATATATATATATATATATATGTGTGTGTGTGTGTGTGTGTGTGTGTGTACAGGTAATTTATTGCCACCGACGTCTAGCTGTCTCACACTACGGAGGGCCTGCCCTGATGGCTGAGTGGTCTAAGGCATAGCCAATGACTGCTAGCCATTTCTCACCACTGAGAGCCCGTTCTAATAGCCAAATTGTCTAATGCGTTGCCACTGACTATTCACTGTCTCTCACCACTGAGGGTCTACTTTTATAGGCAAGTTGTCTTAGGCGTGGCTGATGGCTGCTCCCTACTATGTATGTTTCACCACTGAGGGCCTGTCCTGAAGGCCGTGTGACCTAGGTGCTGCCACGTTCAGCTAGATGTCTCTCACCACTGAGGGCCTGCCCTGATGGCCGTCTGGTCTAAGGCCTTGCCAATGACTGCTAGCTGTCTCTCACCACGTGAGGGCCTGTCCTGATTGCTGAGTGGTCTCAAGTGGTGTCTTTCACTGCTTTCTGTCTCTCAGCGCTAGGGGCCTGACCTGGTGGCCAATTGGTCTATTGCATTGCAACTGACTGGTAGCTGTATCTCACCACTGCCCGGATCGAATCCCGGTCGTAAAAATGGTCTCAGTAATTTGTGGCTAAGCAGGGTATATCTCCTGTTTCCTCCATCAATTTCTACAGGTTAGTCAAACCTTAGCCAGGGGCCTGCTCTGACGGCCGTGTGGTCTAATGCGCCACCACTGACTGTACGCTGTCTCTCACCACTGCCTAGGTTCGAATCCCGGCCTTGGCATGTGAGAAAGTTGCTAGTGACTTGGAGTTAGGCGGTGGTTTTCGCCGTGTACTCCGGTTTCCTCTACTACTTACAACTGGCTAGTCACGAATTAGCCACAAATGGCATAAATGTGACGAAAAACGAAATTCATATTCAAACCTTAGCCACAATATGACTGAGAAAGTGACGATAAACAAAATTTCCATTTCAATGACTGATCGAGTGCCTGGGACACTGACACTTGATATGCGACTACAAAACAGTGCTGCAAGGAAAGTATCGAGAACCAGGAAGTATAAACATATCACACCTGTTCTCATCAAGATTCACTGGCTACCAATCAAATTCCGCATCCTATTTAAGGTCCTACTGCTGGTATACAAGGCGCTAAACGGACTTGCACCTGAGAACATCAAGGAGCTGTTCGTACCTTATAAACCCAGACGCCATCTACAATCAGAAGCAAAGGGCCTTCTGGATGAGCCTCGGACTAGGCTCAAATTTGGAGATCGCGCTTTCTCAATTAGTGCACCAAGATTATGGAATGCGCTTCCACAATACCTGAAGGAATCTACATCCTGTCAGGCCTTCTAGGTGATCGGCCAAGAGCCAGTTTTAAGAAATTTAGTGTGCTGGCAAGGAAGAAGGACTTAAAGCTTGTTGCCTGCGCTTTCAGATGTGCCATGATGTGGTTGTGATATGTGGTGCAAAATGTCTTTTTTTGGTGATTTCATCATTTTTTGGCCAAAATAGGTATTTTTTTTTGTATTTTGTCCCAGAACTGCATTTTGTTGTTCCTCCACAGAATCTAAACATAGCATAGGTGTTCTGCACATAGTGCTTGTTTAAATGGACGTATTAAACTGCCGGTTATTTTTTCTTTACTACCTCATTTTTGGACTAAACCCCTTAAAAACTGATAAAAATGGCCATTTTGTGTAATATGCATGTTAGATTTAGGCATATGGAAAGCCAAGCAAGTAATAAAACACCCATTTTATGTTTTAGAAAAGGTCCTTAGAAGGTGCTGAACAGATAATAAATGCTCTAATATACTTTTGTGGAAAAGATGTCACTTAAGTTTTTTTTTACAAAATGCATCCTAAAACAGGTGGATTTTGCAATTTTTTGATAACTGATGAGGGAATGTGAAAAAACACAGAAATGATCCTCCATATTTCCTCAAAAACATATCCAAGTAAGGCAGTTTCATAAGAAATGTAAATTGACTAGGCAAAGCTGTTTTTGGGTCATTTCATCAAAAATTGAAATAAAAATAAAAAAGATTTTTGTGCTTTCTGAAAATCAATGATTTTAATTAATTTATGCACACAACATACTTTTGCAAAGCCTCTGAAAGTATGAACAGCTGATAAATCATTGTTTCAGAGGTATTCAATTGTATGAAAACGTCACCCAAGAGTTAAAAAACAACAGTATTGGGTTCTAATTATTAGGTAATCTTTAGACAGGATGGGGTGGCTCTGCATATCTCAGAATCCAACTGGGGCAGTATTTTCACTTCGTAAGGGATGCTTTCTTATGAGATTCATATAAACTGATTAGATCGCAATAACCTTGTGTGTGTTCAAGGTCATTTGAAGCCTTTTTGGACTTTTAGAGATGAGCGTATATTATTTTTTGGAAGATATTTTTGGTTCTTCTCTTAAATGTCACTATTTTAGTTGATGCTTACATATGATATTCCAAATAGTTCATTTCTGGTGACCTTTTAGGTCTGATTCAAAATTAATGAAGACATTTTCAACTTCAGATTGAAATAACAAAATTGGCTGTCAAAGGCTACAAATGTTGTATGTACTGAATGCCAAATGTACGAAAATGAGAATAAAACCTAGTCAGATATTCTGGTACCCCATTCTATTTGTAGTAGCATGAAACAAAAGGACAGGGGCTTAAACCACCTATGCGTCCAGTGTGTCATAAAGACACCCAGAAAAGACAGTGACAGTATGGCCACCCATAAGTTTAGGTCAGGATTTGCTGATGATTACAATCCTACAAGATAGTGCATTTAGTGTCAGTCCGACAATACAAAAAAGCAGTTACTGACTTAGAAAAGCAAAATCTGAAGATATCTAAGGCATTTTTCACTAATATTGTGAACTTTGTACCACACCTTGGACACCCAAAAGCCTATGAAACCCCTGTTTGGACACCCTGTTTCCAAATCCTGGCTAACACCATGCTAAAGGACCATTAGTTTGTTTCAACCTAAGCTGTATACACAATTACACATAGAATGAACAAGAGGTTGACCACATGTATAGGAATGATATTTTATGACTTAACCTCAGAACCATTTCTATGGCAAGCATTCCCTGCAAATAATCACTATTTACGGATATCTGAAATTCATTTACTGATATCCAAAATTCATTTACGGATATCCGAAATTCATTTACGGATATCCGTAATTCATTTATGGATATCCGAAATTCATTTACGGATATCCGTAAATAATTTCGGATATCCAAAATTCATTTTCCAATATCCAAAAATCAGATGAATTTCGGATATCCGTAAGTGAATTTTGGATATCCGTAAATGAATTTCGGATATCCGTAAATGAATTTTGGATATCCGTAAATGAATTTCGGATATCCATAAATGAATTTCGGATATCCGTAATTCAGCTTATTTTCCGATATCCGTAAATGAATTTTGGATATCTGTAAATGAATTTTGGATATCCGAAATTCATTTACGGATATCCGAAATTCATTTACGGATATCCAAAATTCCTCTGATTTTTGGATATTGGAAAATTGCTTCCTGCCTTCATTTACTAGAGAGTTCTATAAAAAGTAGTACCACTTCCTGTTAAGATATATTCTGAAGATGAATGGCAGTTTTCAAGCAAGTTAACTTTGTTTTTCCTAATTATTTCAGCATGAATGATAATGTGGGAAGACTCTCTGAGTTCTTAAATGAAATACATCAGTTGATGAGCAATGATGGTACTTCAGAGGAGGTGCAACTGCGAATTTCAGAATGATGACATCATACCCATTTCTAAGCCAATAGAAACATTGCTTACATAAAACAAAATAGTACCAAAAACAAATTTATATTTTCATTTATTGACAAAAGAGAGTGATCAATTCTGGCCGTCTCAACTTTCATTAAAATAAATGATAATTTTAAAGGACAGTCTCTATGATTATTCAATCTTTTATGGGGAACTACTTCTTGTTCGTGTTATCCTACATCACACGTGGGGAAAAGTTAGGTCTGCATTCAAAACCACGTGTTTTCAACAATAATAAAATGATATGTATCTAGTCAATTTGTGTATAAACGTGTATTAACCCTTCTTAACCCTAAAGCCAAGTCTATTTAGGAGGAAAGTAATTGAAAAATATGTCAAAACAGTTATACATAGATGACTTAACACCTTGAATATATGTGTGGCATATTGATACTTTGAAAATGGAATTCTCTCAAAAGGTGGAGCTGATGCAATGTTAAAATGATTTTTGGATATTGGAAATTCAGCTGATTTTCGGATATCCGTAAATGAATTTCGGATATCCATAAATGAATTTCGTATATCCGTAAATGAATTTCGGATATCCGTAAATGAATTTCGGATATCCGTAATTCAGCTGAATTTCGGATATCCATAAATGAATTTCGGATATCCATAAATGAATTTTGGATATCCGTAAATGAATTTCGGATATCCGTAAATGATTTTTGGATATCCGTAAATGAATTACGGATATCCGAAATTCAGCTGAATTTCGGATATCCGTAAATAGTGATTATTTGCATGGAATGCTTGCCATACATTTTTCTTGATATTTGGTATGAAATGTATATATTTATGAAATATATGATAGGAGTTTTAAAATTGAGCTCTTATCTATAATATGGATTAGGGACCATCAAATGCTTTTTGATTAACTCTTTAACCCCCAGCGCTGTGTTGCGTCATAGTCCCCAGCGCTGTATTGGGGGTTCCTCCCCGCAACATTGTAATGCACCGCAGTATACTGTAGAATGGCTAATTTTCCTGTGTGTTTTATTTTCCCGTTTATTCCCAAATGCTATCAAACTGGAATAAACAACACCAGGAAAATCATTACACTTCATGTCCGAACTTAATAGACACCGGAAATTCTGACCTTAGTTAAATAGACTGGCCCAGCTTTATCTCTAAAGTGTCAGACCTGTGTTTACTCAGAGTGATAGTGGTCATCCCTTATTGCAATCCACATGCTGCTGGGAACAATCGGGGGTCTCTGGATGACTTCTGATCATGCTGTGACTGCAACTCACCTACGTAAGAGATTAAATCCCTGGTTATCTATTTCTAGTCACCTCTCTAGACTGGTGAAAGTCCCACCACCGCATGCGCTTCTGCATGGCCCTGCACATGCTTATATAACACTGGGAACTATCTCCAGTCTATAAGATGCTTATCTAGACTGGTGATAGTCCCTTTGCAGTGTGCGTTGTTGTACTGATAAGCATTTCAACCCATGGCACATGTTTATATAAAATTGGGGACTACTTAAAACTACTTAAGATCTACTTAAAACGGGAAAATTAAAAATGGGAAAAAACATATGTCCTCTTTTCGGAAATATTAGAAACAGGAAAACCCAAAAGGGGTGTTTCAGTGGTAACGCTAAAATACATTCCATGGGATTAAAGGCGTTTAATATGGCGACGCCATATGGCGTCAACAAGCATTAAAGAGTTTTTACCAAGAAACATCTTTGAAACTTATTAACATACAGATTAAACAACATGAACTGCCCTAATGGGGGTGTAACATGTAAAATTGTCTTGTTCGCAATCAAAATACATATTAGTTCATTATTATAAGGATCTTTTTTATAAAATACTTTTTGTATGAGGAGTGTGGTATCACCAACATGATTTTAAGTAGCCTGGATTGTAAGGAACAAGCAGTTCTCCCACTCAGAGCCCTGCACTATGTGCAGTTAACCTGTAAAGAGATGTTGTCTTTGCACACTTTTCTCGCTGTTCAGTGTACTGTGTAGGTCATGCTAAAACCTGTAAATGTTAGAGTAAACATCCATGAAACTGATTGACCATGTATGTGACATGTGATTCAGGCATTTTTCCTAAAGGTGGACACCAAAAATGAACAATTAACATGTTTTAAAAAGGTGCTTTTGAAGGCATTAAATTCTGGTAAGCACAGAAATTTTCTGCTGCTCCAACAGCAGAACCAATAGTGGCGTGCATGCACTTAAAGCAAGTGTCACTTACGCGATCTAGTGCCAAACTGTGTATTACCTATGTGGTGCATAGGCAGCCTTTTGCTGATAAAGTTTAGCTAGCTAACTTCATGGTAAAACATGTATATTTCTCCTTTTTATCATATGAGAAAAAGATTCTATCACTTGTGGGTGGAACCTCTATTTCCAAATCAGTTTTGTCCATGGGGGACTCCTTCCTTTTTTATTAGATGTCTTTTTAAAATCATCATCCCATAATAATGATAATATAACCTTTTGTTACAGTTTATTTGATATCACAATATTTGTTTTCCCCAGGTAATCAAAAGTTAAAATCAAACAGACAAACATTAGATTAATGCATGTATGAAAAACTTCTTTGGCTTTATTAACAGATATTGTCAGTTTTCTGTACCCTCTTCATGAGCAGTTTATAGAGAACAGTCTTCATTAAAAGAGCATATAGGATCAGTTTACAAAATATATACTCAACATGAATATACACAAAGTGAGAATTGAACCACCAACAACATGAATAAACAAACAAAGTCATGGCCATGAAATCTTACTCTGTGGCTTAGTCTTTCCCTATCAAAATTATTATTCTTTATATTATCATTATCATCATATTTTCAGGTTAATTCAGGGGGTTAAGCACATACAACTAAATTCAGCATACCCTCAAGTTCCTATAACCCATTCTTGCTGAACAGTTCCCCTTGTTATTTTCCCTGGATCTTTGATATTTTTGACAATTGCTTAGGAATCAATACTATTTTGACAAAATATTTGAAGGAGAGTTTTTAGTTATGTTCTCATTATCATTTCTCCTTCAAAACATTTTCCAAAATATGCTTTTGCATGTACAATTTCACTGAAATAGTAAAGCTGCTTTTGGCTGGTGTGAGCACATGGTCTTCATCCTATGTGTATATGATTTAGATTACTAGCCAATTAGTTTCATTCCACTACAACTTGGGTGGTGTACAAGAATATCTGACTAGGTATTATTCTGGCTAAGGTAAATTGTGCATGAAATTTGTAGCAGTTGAATCTGAAGTTAAAAAAGGTCTTCAGTACTTGTGAATCATACATAAAAGTTCACCAAAAGTTCATTATTTGGAATGTCAAATGAAAGCATTCACTTAAAAAGTTATATTTAAGGGAAAATCATACAATATCTTCCAACAGAACACACTTGGTAGCCAACGACTTCAATGAGGTTAAGTGGATGAACATTGAAAACAGAATAAAATATCTGGCCGCAAGCCATGTATTTAACTGCATCGATGAACAGGCCCCAGAGTATCTTCAGGTTTTTGAAAGAGTAAATGAATCCCACCACTATTACACCAGACACAGTATTAATGCTTTGATTTTACCAAAAGCTGGTTCATATGGTATGAAGTCCTTCCACTACATAGGTGCCAAAATCTGGAACTCTTTGCCAGATGAGATCCAGACTACGTTCAGTAAATCTCTTTTTAAAGTGAGATGCTAAAAACATTTCATGTCAATCCTCTCTGATTCATAAGGAAAAAAAGAAATTCATCAATTCTAGTCTGAATGTTTGTATTATACTATATGATATATTGTTGTTATGTCAATCTTGAGCAGTGAGGTTGATCATTACATGAGATGCCATTGGACTCTGGGCAGACTGGGACCACTATGGAAGTAAGTTTCTAACTTTTAGTGTATATATCCTGTGTCTGGTTAGATTTCTATTGCATAGCAGTTAATGACACTCCGACTAGTCACCTTTATATATGATATTTTTTTGTATGCCAAATGCTATGTTATACACATTGTACTAGACCGAATAAAATCAAATCAAAATCCAAAAATAATACACCCTCATAAAATCCCTCAAAGTCCAAAAATTCTTCAAATGACCTTGAACACACTCAAGGTTATTGCAATCTAATCAGTTGATATCAATGTCATGAGAAAACATCCCTTACAATGTGAAAATACTGCCCCAGTTGGTCCTGAGATATGCAAAGCCATCCCGTCTAGTCTGAATGTTACCTTTTAACTAGAACTCAATACTGTTGTTTCTTTAACTCTTGGGTGACATTTTCATACAACTAAATACCTCTGAATTAATGATTTATCACCTGTTCATACTCTCTGAGGCTTTGAAAAAGTATGTTGTGTGCATGAGTTAATTAAAACCATTGATTTTCAGAAATCACAAAAATCTTCATTTTCATTTCAATTTTGGATGAAATGACCTCAAAACAGCTTTGCCAAGTCAATTAATATTTCTAATCATATTGTCTCACTTGGATATGCTTTTGAGGAAATATGGAAGGTTATGTCTGTGTTTTTTCACACTCCTCCATCAATTATCAAGAAATCGCAAAATCCACCTGTTTTAGGATGCATTTTGTAAAAATGACCCTAAAATGACATCTTTTCCACAAAAGTATACTTGAGCATCTATTATTTGTTCAGCATCTTCTAAGGATGTTTTTTTAAAACATAAAATGGGTGTTGTATCACTTGCTTGGCTTTCAATATTCCGAAATCTAACATGTGTATTTCCTAATTTGGCCATTTTTATCAGTATTTCAGGGATTTAGTCCAAAAATGAGGCAGTAAAGTAAATATGACCAGGAGTTTAATGTTTTCATTCAAACAAGTCCTCTCTCTGTGCAGAACACCTATGCTAAGTTTAGATTCTGTGGAGGAACAACAACATGCAGTTCTGGGACAAAATACAAAAAAAACTCCTTTTTTGGCCAAAAACAATGAAATCACCAGAAAATGACATTTTGCACCACATATCACGACCACATCATGGCACGTCTGGAAGCACAGGCAACGAGCTTTAAGATGAGCCCTGGTGTGTCCTTCTGCCTTACCGGCACACTAAACTCCTTAAATAAGCCACTTTTGGCCTTTGGCCGATCACCTATTCAGGAAGTGTCTCAAAACACAACTTTTCAGGCGCGCCCATTGAGGCGTTGTTGACTATGACTCAAACTATGACAATGTACAGCGCTTTTGAACATTTTATGAATGGAAATGGCGCTACATAAATTCCAATTTTTATTAATATTATTATTATTATTTTAAGTAGAACGGGTTTTAAGTCATAATGGTTTTAATTGATGTTTTGGCGTTAGACTAAATATCCAGAACCGCACTCAGCAACTGAACTGTGGGTATATAGGTACTAGAGGTCACTCAGTGCAGCGGCAGAAATACAGATAAAATCTAAAATCCTCTCTGACAGTTTCCAATCAGTTGCGACGTCCACTACACCCGACTCTAGCTTCTTAACACAACTGCCACTACACACCTATTCGCCGAACAATGACACGACTAAGCTATTCTTAATCGTACTGTATACAAAGTAAAGTCTAAGTGCTAATTCCACTAATGCTTTATATAACACAACTGCCACTATGCAGACCTATTCACCGAACACGAATATGACTGATCGTACTATTAAGTATAAACCAAGTAAAGTCTAAGTGCAGATTCCACTACAGCTTATTCAAAATGGCTTTGAATGACATTTCTGTTATAACGCCTGGAGAACTTTGCGTAGCCATTGAGCATTTCCCCCAGGAGCCAGTTTGAGGTAAAACTTGTGTGCCATTTCAAACTGACAGTCAGTATTGGAAACACTACATCCGTTACGTAGCAATGTTATCAGACTGAAAATCGGTATCTCGCCCTACATTTCATTTACAGATACTCCGACGCCGACGCAATTGAATATGCACGGATCGCTGATTTTAGAACAGTGGATTTACGCTATAGATGGGATGTCAAAAACCAAAATTGGACGCAAAATCGGAAATTGAATCTTGCGAAAACTCATTTTACCGTGTATGCATTTATTCACACAAAGATACAAGTTGATGAAAAATATGAAAAATCGAAAACTGTTTTCTCGCATAATAAAGTTTCTATTGAATGTAAAATATATCGAATAAATCAAAATATTTGAAATATGTCAATTTACAATCGACTTATTTCCATTTGTGGCGCTCGAGACGAGCAGAGATTAATTTCAATAAGAGATTTGCGACAAGACTCTATGCCTGGAGTGCATTCATATTGCGTGAGCCAGCGATATGGAGCAGAGAGTGTGTTTAGTGCAAGGTGAAGGTCGCCAAGAGTTATATTGTGTTACCACTAAACCTTTAAAAGGGTAGATTATTTCACCAAATCCCCCATTACCAATATTAATCCCCTATACAGCAGGACGTCTTATTTCATGTTTCTTAAGTACCCGCACTTATATTCCATTAGGAGATATTTGCTGGAATGGCTCGTACGGTATTTTTCATCCATGTCACAATCAACACGACTTGAAAAAGACCAAAAATTGGTCTCAATGGTTAGCCAATCCCGAGTGTGTCACGTTTGTCTTTAACGTCTTTGCAGTTGTGCAGGTTGCACAACCAGGAATCAGAGTAGAGGTAGTGCGTCGTGGAGAGATTTGCGATAGACGTTGCGCAATTCACTCCACGGCCTAATGGCGACCTCGACTGCCTCACGGGGCCTGCGCTGTGGTCGTGCGTTATTCGCGAGAGTGACTTACAGCAAACTTTCATTTGATTACAGACTCAAAAGTAACGCACAACCAACTTGAGACATTCTTGAGACACTCTCAAGACACTCTAACGTCTCACTCAACTCAGTTGTGTGAGTAACACCAGTGTGTGGTATTGAACTTGAGACCTACTTGAGACAGACTTGAGGTGGTTGACCTACGCACAACCACAGATACATACTGGTCGCGCAACCACACGGAATGTGACCACAATACACAAGATCTGTCTTCAGACACAGGCGACTTGGTGGAGCAATAGAATATAATGCCTTAGACCACTCAGCAATCAGGGCAGTCACAGAATGGTTAGGAACAGCTAGCAGTCAGTGAAAACGCTTTAGACCACTCGGCCATCAGGGCAGGCCCTCAGTGGTGAGAGACAGCTAGCAGTCAGTGGATACGCTTTAGACCACTCGGCCATCAGGGCAGGCCCTCAGTGGTGAGAGACAGCAAGAAGTAGGTAGGAACGTCTGAGACCACTCAGCCATCAGGACAGGCCCCTAGTGGTGTGAGACAGCGAGTAGTAGGTAGGAACGTCTTAGACCACTCGGCCATCAGGGCAGGCCCTCAGTGGTGAGAGACAGCGAGTAGTAGGTAGGAACGTCTTAGACCACTCGGCCATCAGGGCAGGCCCTCAGTGGTGAGAGACAGCGAGTAGTAGGTAGGAACGTCTTAGACCACTCGGCCATCAGGGCAGGCCCTCAGTGGTGAGAGACAGCGAGTAGTAGGTAGGAACGTCTTAGACCACTCGGCCATCAGGGCAGGCCCTCAGTGGTGAGAGACAGCGAGTAGTAGGTAGGAACGTCCTAGACCACTCGGCCATCAGGGCAGGCCCTCAGTGGTGAGAGACAGCGAGTAGTAGGTAGGAACGTCCTAGACCACTCGGCCATCAGGGCAGGCCCTCAGTGGTGAGAGACAGCAGTCAGTGGCAACGCCTTAGACCAAACAGCAATCAGGGCAGGCCCCCAGTGGTGAGAGACAGTGAGCAGTAGATAGTAATGTATTAGACCACTTGGTTATCAAGGCAGTGGCATTATTTGGCGTGTACTCACCATAGCGTCATATCTGATCTTGTTCATGTAGTGCGCGGCCGCCGCGCCCCTGTGTACGTACTCACCATAGCGTCATATCTGATCTTGTTCATGTAGTGCGCGGCCGCCGCGCCCCTGTGTACGTACTCACCATAGCGTCATATCTGATCTTGTTCATGTAGTGCGCGGCCGCCGCGCCCCTGTGTACGTACTCACCATAGCGTCATATCTGATCTTGTTCATGTAGTGCGCGGCCGCCGCGCCCCTGTGTACGTACTCACCATAGCGTCATATCTGATCTTGTTCATGTAGTGCGCGGCCGCCGCGCCCCTGTGTACTTACTCACCATAGCGTCATATCTGATCTTGTTCATGTAGTGCGCGGCCGCCGCGCCCCTGTGTACGTACTCACCATAGCGTCATATCTGATCTTGTTCATGTAGTGCGCGGCCGCCGCGCCCCTGTGTACGTACTCACCATAGCGTCATATCTGATCTTGTTCATGAAGTGCGCGGCCGCCGCGCCCCTGTGTACGTACTCACCATAGCGTCATATCTGATCTTGTTCATGTAGTGCGCGGCCGCCGCGCCCCTGTGTACGTAGTCACCATAGCGTCATATCTGATCTTGTTCATGAAGTGCGCGGCCGCCGCGCCCCTGTGTACGTACTCACCATAGCGTCATATCTGATCTTGTTCATGTAGTGCGCGGCCGCCGCGTCCCTGTGTACGTACTCACCATAGCGTCATATCTGATCTTGTTCATGTAGTGCGCGGCCGCCGCGCCCCTGTGTACGTACTCACCATAGCGTCATATCTGATCTTGTTCATGTAGTGCGCGGCCGCTGCGCCCCTGTGTACGTACTCACCATAGCGTCATATCTGATCTTGTTCATGTAGTGCGCGGCCGCCGCGCCCCTGTGTACGTACTCACCATAGCTTCATATCTGATCTTGTTCATGAAGTGCGCGGCCGCCGCGCCCCTGTGTACGTACTCACCATAGCGTCATATCTGATCTTGTTCATGTAGTGCGCGGCCGCCGCGCCCCTGTGTACGTACTCACCATAGCGTCATATCTGATCTTGTTCATGTAGTGCGCGGCCGCCGCGCCCCTGTGTACGTACTCACCATAGCGTCATATCTGATCTTGTTCATGTAGTGCGCGGCCGCCGCGCCCCTGTGTACGTACTCACCATAGCGTCATATCTGATCTTGTTCATGTAGTGCGCGGCCGCTGCGCCCCTGTGTACGTACTCACCATAGCGTCATATCTGATCTTGTTCATGTAGTGCGCGGCCTCCTCGCCCCTGTGTACGTACTCACCATAGCGTCATATCTGATCTTGTTCATGAAGTGCGCGGCCGCCGCGCCCCTGTGTACGTACTCACCATAGCGTCATATCTGATCTTGTTCATGTAGTGCGCGGCCGCCGCGCCCCTGTGTACGTACTCACCATAGCGTCATATCTGATCTTGTTCATGTAGTGCGCGGCCGCCGCGCCCCTGTGTACGTACTCACCATAGCGTCATATCTGATCTTGTTCATGTAGTGCGCGGCCGCCGCGCCCCTGTGTACGTACTCACCATAGCGTCATATCTGATCTTGTTCATGTAGTGCGCGGCCGCCGCGCCCCTGTGTACGTACTCACCATAGCGTCATATCTGATCTTGTTCATGTAGTGCGCGGCCGCTGCGCCCCTGTGTACGTACTCACCATAGCGTCATATCTGATCTTGTTCATGTAGTGCGCGGCCGCCGCGCCCCTGTGTACGTACTCACCATAGCGTCATATCTGATCTTGTTCATGAAGTGCGCGGCCGCCGCGCCCCTGTGTACGTACTCACCATAGCGTCATATCTGATCTTGTTCATGTAGTGCGCGGCCGCCGCGCCCCTGTGTACGTACTCACCATAGCGTCATATCTGATCTTGTTCATGTAGTGCGCGGCCGCCGCGCCCCTGTGTACGTACTCACCATAGCGTCATATCTGATCTTGTTCATGTAGTGCGCGGCCGCTGCGCCCCTGTGTACGTACTCACCATAGCGTCATATCTGATCTTGTTCATGTAGTGCGCGGCCGCCGCGCCCCTGTGTACGTACTCACCATAGCTTCATATCTGATCTTGTTCATGAAGTGCGCGGCCGCCGCGCCCCTGTGTACGTACTCACCATAGCGTCATATCTGATCTTGTTCATGTAGTGCGCGGCCGCCGCGCCCCTGTGTACGTACTCACCATAGCGTCATATCTGATCTTGTTCATGTAGTGCGCGGCCGCCGCGCCCCTGTGTACGTACTCACCATAGCGTCATATCTGATCTTGTTCATGTAGTGCGCGGCCGCCGCGCCCCTGTGTACGTACTCACCATAGCGTCATATCTGATCTTGTTCATGTAGTGCGCGGCCGCTGCGCCCCTGTGTACGTACTCACCATAGCGTCATATCTGATCTTGTTCATGTAGTGCGCGGCCTCCTCGCCCCTGTGTACGTACTCACCATAGCGTCATATCTGATCTTGTTCATGTAGTGCGCGGCCGCCGCGCCCCTGTGTACGTACTCACCATAGCGTCATATCTGATCTTGTTCATGTAGTGCGCGGCCGCCGCGCCCCTGTGTACGTACTCACCATAGCGTCATATCTGATCTTGTTCATGTAGTGCGCGGCCGCCGCGCCCCTGTGTACGTACTCACCATAGCGTCATATCTGATCTTGTTCATGTAGTGCGCGGCCTCCTCGCCCCTGTGTACGTACTCACCATAGCGTCATATCTGATCTTGTTCATGAAGTGCGCGGCCGCCGCGCCCCTGTGTACGTACTCACCATAGCGTCATATCTGATCTTGTTCATGTAGTGCGCGGCCGCCGCGCCCCTGTGTACGTACTCACCATAGCGTCATATCTGATCTTGTTCATGTAGTGCGCGGCCGCCGCGCCCCTGTGTACGTACTCACCATAGCGTCATATCTGATCTTGTTCATGTAGTGCGCGGCCGCTGCGCCCCTGTGTACGTACTCACCATAGCGTCATATCTGATCTTGTTCATGTAGTGCGCGGCCGCCGCGCCCCTGTGTACGTACTCACCATAGCGTCATATCTGATCTTGTTCATGAAGTGCGCGGCCGCCGCGCCCCTGTGTACGTACTCACCATAGCGTCATATCTGATCTTGTTCATGTAGTGCGCGGCCGCCGCGCCCCTGTGTACGTACTCACCATAGCGTCATATCTGATCTTGTTCATGTAGTGCGCGGCCGCCGCGCCCCTGTGTACGTACTCACCATAGCGTCATATCTGATCTTGTTCATGTAGTGCGCGGCCGCTGCGCCCCTGTGTACGTACTCACCATAGCGTCATATCTGATCTTGTTCATGTAGTGCGCGGCCGCTGCACCCCTGTGTACGTACTCACCATAGCGTCATATCTGATCTTGTTCATGTAGTGCGCGGCCGCCGCGCCCCTGTGTACGTACTCACCATAGCGTCATATCTGATCTTGTTCATCTAGTGAGCGGCCGCCGCGCCCCTGTGTACGTACTCACCATAGGGTCATATCTGATCTTGTTCATGTAGTGCGCGGCCGCCGTGCCCCTGTGTACGTACTCACCATAGCGTCATATCTGATCTTGTTCATGTAGTGCGCGGCCGCTGCGCCCCTGTGTACGTACTCACCATAGCGTCATATCTGATCTTGTTCATGTAGTGCGCGGCCGCCGCGCCCCTGTGTACGTACTCACCATAGCGTCATATCTGATCTTGTTCATGTAGTGCGCGGCCGCTGCGCCCCTGTGTACGTACTCACCATAGCGTCATATCTGATCTTGTTCATGTAGTGCGCGGCCGCCGCGCCCCTGTGTACTTACTCACCATAGCGTCATATCTGATCTTGTTCATGTAGTGCGCGGCCGTCGCGCCCCTGTGTACGTACTCACCATAGCGTCATATCTGATCTTGTTCATGTAGTGCGCGGCCGCCGTGCCCCTGTGTACGTACTCACCATAGCGTCATATCTGATCTTGTTCATGTAGTGCGCGGCCGCTGCGCCCCTGTGTACATACTCACCATAGCGTCATATCTGATCTTGTTCATGAAGTGCGCGGCCGCCGCGCCCCTGTGTACGTACTCACCATAGCGTCATATCTGATCTTGTTCATGAAGTGCGCGGCCGCCGCGCCCCTGTGTACGTACTCACCATAGCGTCATATCTGATCTTGTTCATGTAGTGCGCGGCCGCCGCGCCCCTGTGTACGTACTCACCATAGCGTCATATCTGATCTTGTTCATGTAGTGCGCAGCCGCCGCGCCCCTGTGTACGTACTCACCATAGCGTCATATCTGATCTTGTTCATGTAGTGCGCGGCCGCCGCGCCCCTGTGTACGTACTCACCATAGCGTCATATCTGATCTTGTTCATGTAGTGCGCGGCCGCCGCGCCCCTGTGTACGTACTCACCATAGCGTCATATCTGATCTTGTTCATGTAGTGCGCGGCCGCCGCGCCCCTGTGTACGTACTCACCATAGCGTCATATCTGATCTTGTTCATGAAGTGCGCGGCCGCCGCGCCCCTGTGTACGTACTCACCATAGCGTCATATCTGATCTTGTTCATGTAGTGCGCGGCCGCCGCGCCCCTGTGTACGTACTCACCATAGCGTCATATCTGATCTTGTTCATGTAGTGCGCGGCCGCTGCGCCCCTGTGTACGTACTCACCATAGCGTCATATCTGATCTTGTTCATGTAGTGCCCGGCCGCCGCGCCCCTGTGTACGTACTCACCATAGCCTCATATCTGATCTTGTTCATGTAGTGCGCGGCCGCCGCGCCCCTGTGTACGTACTCACCATAGCGTCATATCTGATCTTGTTCATGTAGTGCGCGGCCGCTGCGCCCCTGTGTACGTACTCACCATAGCGTCATATCTGATCTTGTTCATGTAGTGCGCGGCCGCTGCGCCCCTGTGTACGTACTCACCATAGCGTCATATCTGATCTTGTTCATGTAGTGCGCGGCCGCCGCGCCCCTGTGTACGTACTCACCATAGCGTCATATCTGATCTTGTTCATGTAGTGCGCGGCCGCCGCGCCCCTGTGTACGTACTCACCATAGCGTCATATCTGATCTTGTTCATGTAGTGCGCGGCCGCCGCGCCCCTGTGTACGTACTCACCATAGCGTCATATCTGATCTTGTTCATGTAGTGCGCGGCCGCCGCGCCCCTGTGTACGTACTCACCATAGCGTCATATCTGATCTTGTTCATGTAGTGCGCGGCCGCCGCGCCCCTGTGTACGTACTCACCATAGCGTCATATCTGATTTTGTTCATGTAGTGCGCGGCCGCCGCGCCCCTGTGTACGTAGAACCACAGCGTGCCCTGGTACTGATCCCCGGCGTCCACCAACAGCACGTTAGGGTTGCTGGCTCGAATCTCGCGGACTTTGGTCACCCGTCTGGCTATCCCTCCAAAACATTTCCCCTCTGCAGCCTTCGCGGGGGAGCATTTGGCACTGTATTTATCAGTCTGCAGGAACCTGGCGTGCACGTCGTTGGTGTGCAGGAGGGTGAGGTTGTAGCGCCCTCTCACTGCTGTGGCGAGGCTCAGCAGGACGAGCAGAAGGACTGAAAGCGATGCAGCCATTCTTAACGTACACCTCGTAATGCCCCACAGGCGCAGGTTGAGGGTAAATGGCAATAGACCAAGAAGTACAGTTTGACGTCACGCAGCAACGACCAGGGTTTAAGGGATTAGTTAATCCCCTAGCATGCGGAGAATACATTGGACTGATCCTTAAATGCAAATATTTGATACTTATAAAAAGTAGACTATTGAATATACACATGTAAAAGCATTGTAAATGTGTTGACTGAAAATACTAAATGGAAATGGATATGTTAAATGTAAAAGCGTGTTCTGACAAAAAGGACCCATTTCAACAATTTTGGGTAAAAGGGGAGTGCTCCGATGGCCTAGTAGTCTAGATTGTTGCTAGTGTCTGCTCTAAGTTTTTTTTTATGTCGTGGTGGGACCGAAGGGCTACCGTATTGCTACCGTCCGTGTACCGTCGGGCAACATTCATGGTCCTTACAGTGATCGTGCGGCCACTGCGGACCGATGCTAATCATACGTTTATGTATATATATATATATATATATATATATATATATATATATATATATATATATATATATATATATATATATATATATATATATATATATATATGTATATGTATATATATATGTATATATATATGTATATATATATATATGTATATATATATGTATATATATATATATATATATATATATATATATATATATATATATATATATATATATATATATATATATATATATATATATATATATATATAATGATGGCAGTTCTAGACGGTTCATAACAAAATGTTGTGCAGCCGCTGCTGAAATTTAAATAAGGAAAAAACTAATCAAAACCAAATATCTTGGGAAACTCAATATATTGAAGAAGAAACGTTTTTGGAGTTTTGTCACATTTTGACATTTGAAGCTTCATCATGATTTTCAAGTCACTGTGAACTTCCAAACAAGCCTACGGCAGGTGGTGAACCTCACCATGTGCATGGCAAGATCATAAGAACCAGCCAGATATATCATGGTAGTCGCCTGTTGGGCAAGTCTCAAACAAAACGAAATAAGACTCACCATACAGAGGTGAATTTATGGTGGCATGTGACAACACAAATCAAAGGGAACACTGATAGACCTGACAAAGCCTGGCCAGCGGAACCATTCAGAAAGTTCCCATATCAGTTATTTTGACACAGATGTCATGAAACGTGTCAACTTCAAAGTGGCTATCGATTCAGTCCATTATCATTAATATGAAGACTTAACTGAAGGTGTTGACTGGTGACACTCCTGTCGGCCCTTAAAGTCATACCAACGTATTCAAAATTAGTTGCAGAATTTCCTGAAAATAAGGAATGACGTTCCTAATGGTATCCTCTACTAAAATATCATATAGAAAGATGGGTTCATATTACCATTTTTGACATAGGGGGCGCCACTTAGGGGACTCCACTTGCATTGGGGCAGGTTTTGCAAAAAAGTACAAGCAAAGAAAAAATGTTCCAACAATAAGAATTTGCTTGGACTTGGCATAATCATTCCATGAGTAATCCCCTTCTAAATGAAAAAAGAAAAAAGGGGGTCAGCAGCTATACTGACCAGATAGGTGGCGCCAAAGTAGCTCTTTATGAGTAAAACGAGCTAGTTAGGAAGCATAACTTGCAGGTCTTTACAAAAATACCCGCACTAAGTATTTTCTCAACCTTGGCAAAATACATCTTTAGATAGCTCTCTTCCAAATAGAAAAAAAAAGAAAAAAGGGGGGTCACCAGCCTTATTGACCAGATAGGTGGCGCCAATGTAGCATTTTATGAGTAAAAAGTTCTTGTTCTAAAGCAGAACTTCCAGGTCTTTACAAAAATACCTGACAATAAGAATTTTCTCAAACTCAAATACAAACAAATGAAAAAAGAAAAAAGGGGGTCCCCAGCCATACTAACAAAATAAGTAGCGCCATAGTTGAACGTTTGGACACTTTGAGTTAGATTTGTCCTTGGCGCACCAATCAGATATGATTTACAAATTGCAAAAGTATACGAAGGGTCCAAGCTTGTAGTGGTCAGGGATTGTTGCCAACGTCGACCACGCATCGGCTGCGGCTCATCAGAAGATTGACGATATCCCCCTTTAGGGAATATTATCCTAACTTTTACCTGCACATGCACTTATTTGGAAGAATACATTTGTTGTAGAATTTTAGTTTTATAGTGATTATTTTAAACTGCATGTGACATGTGACGAATGTCGATCCACCAGATATGCAACCGCCGGTTAACCTGGCTACGGTGAATAGCCCAAAAGTTGCATTCTGTGCATATTGGTGCGCAACTTTCTCTGTAATGTAAACAATGAGAGAGCCCTCATTAGTATCTGTTTCCTAGTGACGTCACACTGAGGCGATGTTTGGATAGCCATTTCTTCGTCTTTAGCTTAGATAAATAAATACAAGTGAATGTGAAACCAGCCAGTCAACCTGAACAGGCTAGCCTTAACGAATAGCCCAAAAGTTGTGCTCTATGCATGCTTGCATATATCTCTGTAATGTAAATGGTACGAGAGCCCTGATTAGTCCTTGTTCCCCCGTGACCTCAGATCAGATAACCCTGACATGTCCAGCCCTTCACTATAGCGCATACACTGTAAGAAGGATCAGTAAAGGTTCAACTAGTTTAGAGTTTCATTTATCTGAAAATGATTAACCTTTATATAATGTGGGTGAACTTTGCACTAATTATTTAGTACTAGGTGAACATCTTCCAAAATGATTTTTCATCGATAAATGATAACCCGCTTGAAATGTTAAGGTTTACCTCCAGCAGAGAACCTAGAACAGTTTTCGGTAAACCTCCACTTTTTAAGGTAAAGGTTTACCCATTGCAGTGAATGTCAAAGTTATACCTTTACTGTTTTGGGTAAAGGTTTACCGAAATTTCGGTGAAGTTTAAACATATGGCATACTTCCTGTCGTCTAAGATATCAACCAACTGAAAGACCATGTTTCCATTAGTCATGGTGATAAGCTAAAACAAAGGAACAGTGACCTAGATCACAGTTTTGCTGCCAGTTACTTAGTTGTGGCGGGCAGTTCGAGTTAGATTATATATTGAGCGGGCTCTACTAAGAGGTTTTATAGAGACTATGCAGGAATATTGTCTCTGGTTTTATACACATTTTCGAACAGTAAGTGACTAAGATTTATTTGTAACGTTGGAATTATTTACGTCTATACTTGGTGTGTTCTTCCTACATATAGAACATCACCAACCATGAATTGGTACACTTAGTACTTAACCACGTTTCAGGAGTTTATGGTCATGGTGTAGAGATAGAGAAAAAGAAATCTTAAAATCTCGCACAATCAAAGTGAATTCCTATCCATATGATATTTCAGAGTGAAAACATTAAACCAGGAGTCGTTGTAATCCCACCACCACAAGTTTGTGGTAAAGGAGACGAGGAAGAAGAGGAAGAGAGACAAAAACACCTGCACGAAAAGAACTAAATAGGCCATGTTTAGATAACAAAGAATAGACATTAATAACTGGACTGCCGGGCAGTTTTATTGTAGATGTATGTTTATGTACCTTATATCGTACTTGATATTAGTATATGTAAAAGGTTATGCATTACAATATAATAAATACTCGCCCCTCCCTCCGAAATAAACGTGTACCCCATATTATAAGGTGACATATAACCTTAGGCGGGTAAACGTTCACCCATTACACAAAAGTAATGGTTTACCTGCACTGCCATTGAAGTCGGAAACGTTAACCCGGTTCAAATATGTCAGGGTTAACATTTACTCAAATCGGGTGCAGCTCAGATGCACCGAAATAGGGTAAACGTTTACTTATAATTTTTACAGTGTATGGTGAAGGGTCTCTCATCTCTTGGTCTCTCATCATATATCCATTCTTTTCTTCATCTAGGACTATAGCCACTAATGTGATCCACTACCTGGCTGGGGCAAATGGCCCTAAAATCGTGTTCTGCGCATGTTGGTGCCCCTCTTTTTCTGTAATGTAAAAAATACGAGAGCCGTCATTGGTCTTTGTCTCTGAGTGACGTCACACTGAGTCCAGATTCGAGACCCCTGAAAGGTAGATCCTTTCCTGTCCTGAAATGTCTTGGATGTTGTCTCCATAACAGGTCAGGCGATTACATTTAAAGAGACGATCAACAGCAAACGGTTGTCCGATGTTTTAGTGCTCAAACGGTTGCGTGGGCAGATTTATATCCATTTGCTGTCCGAACATCGGACGTCCGTTTGTTGTCCGTTTGCTGTCCGAAATCTTTGCTGTGTAGACTGGGCTCCTAGTTCCTAAAACGTAGACACTCCCTTCTGCGTTGTTCATGCAGTGTGGTGTAGTACCATGTATGGTAGATAGATGGCGCTGTCATAGTACAGTCTTTTTATCCCTACATCCTATTATAAAATAAGAAAAGAGTTTGAAAAACAGATAAATAATTACTATTATCTGACGTTCAAAGTATCAAGCCCTTCTAGCCCTAGCTTACCTGGTCCTAATGTATGTATGTATGTTTATTGACTACAGTCCTTGCTATAAAAGTGATTACATAAGGTAATATGTGTACAAATAATAGTAAACTAACAGACACAAGAACAAGTCGCTGAGACAAAATAGCTACGTACCACTGAAGGTACACAAAAGGAGTATGATTAGAAAAGAGCTAAATATCTTAGGATACTAGACAGTCTGAAATTGTGGAGTGCAATTTGTTCTAGCCTTCTACAGCCTTTCTGTGATCTGCCATTCTTTTGGGACACACTATTAGTTCCAAGTCTAGACTAGCTCTTTCGCCCCCGCAAAGTTTACCTTTTCGTCTCAACTGACATTCTGCCTATGGCCTACAGAGAGTGCAATATGGTCCTACCTCAAGTTTGTTCTTTTCTTCTTTGACTGATATATTGGCGCCGCCAAGTGAGAGAATTATGAACAAACCAGTTCATCTCAGGTTTTTGCTGCGTGGTCATGGCAAACATACAGCAGCCTGGGATCCAAGCTTATCGCAGCCCGTCTATTCATACAAATGTTATTTTCTCCCATTCACAGGTCTGTCTCATGTAGAGATTAATCATTTTACACTTGGTTCATTCTTCAGGATAATGTGTAGGTCCACCAGGTCATACTAAAACCTGTAAAAGTTAGAATAAACATCCATGAAACTGATCGCCAATGTATATGCCGTGATATCAGGCGTTTTCATAAAGGTCAATACCACAAATGAACGATGAGCATGCTTTAAAAGTTGCGTTCGAACCTGGTAAGGACGGAGAGATTTCTGCTGTCCCAACTATACAACAAATGATGGCGCGCGTGTGATTTAGCACCTGTTTCTAAGGAAAACAAACGTTGCACGTCGCACCCTTATTACCATTGTTGAACTAGGACGAATTTTGCTATAATTAGCTGGATAACTTCAGTATAAGTCGTCTATGTTCCATCACTTTTCAATGCAAAGAGGAGGACTCATGAGTAATTGTGTATTTGGGGACTCACAAGCCTCACCCCAAGATACAAAATCACTTACTCGTGCAAGATACCTTCTATTTTATTCACTCGTGATGGCATCTCTATTTCAATATCTTATATAAGGCACAAAAGTATATAGGTCACAACCAATATCTTGGCAGTCAAATAAATCACCCCTGGTTGACCATTATAACAGTTATGTATGTATGTATGTATGTATGTATGTATGTATGTATGTATGTATGTATGTATGTATGTATGTATGTATGTATGTATGTATGTATGTATGTATGTATGTATGTATGTATGTATGTATGTATGTATGTATGTATGTATGTATGTATGTATGTATGTATGTATGTATGTATGTATGTATGTATGTATGTATGTATGTATGTATGTATGTATGTATGTATGTATGTATGTATGTATGTATGTATGTATGTATGTATGTATGTATGTATGTATGTACGTGTGTACGTGTGTATGTATGTATGTATGTATGTATGTATGTATGTATGTATTTATGTTTGTTTGTATGTATGTATGTATGTATGTATGTATGTATGTATGTATGTATGTATGTATTTATGTATGTATGTATGTATGTATGTATGTATGTATGTATGAAGTAGTAGTAGTAGTAGTAGTAGTAGTAGTAGTAGTAGTAGTAGTAGTATTAGTACTGGCAGCAGCAGAAACAGTTGTAGTAGCAATAGGAGCAGTAGTGACTGGTTGG
This sequence comes from Maea johnstoni, assembly GCA_963942565.1. Classification (NCBI taxonomy): domain Eukaryota; kingdom Metazoa; phylum Annelida; class Polychaeta; order Spionida; family Magelonidae; genus Maea; species Maea johnstoni. The sequence continues at coordinate 7,617 of CAWWDR010000863.1, read as the reverse complement.
CTAAGTTGTTCAGGCGTCGCACCTGTGTCCAAGGATATAGTTGGCTCAATTCGTGTCTGGTCACGTTTGTTTGTCCAGTGGTCACATTTCTTTAAAATCTAGGCCTCGGTCAATATCCACAATGTATATTAGTCAAAGGGTCAAACATAGGGCAAAAGGACAACGGATGGACGTGCACTGATTGCGATATCGTTAATGGTGGAGAATTATTGCGGAAGTAGTAATAGGGATAGTAGTAGTATCATTAACAGTATATATATATATATATATATACATATATATATATATATATATATATATATATATATATATATATATATATATAATAATATATATATATATATATATATATATATAAATATATATATATATATATATATATATATATATATATATATATATATATATATATATATATATATATATATATAAATATATATGTATATATGTATATATATGTATTCACAATATTAGAATATTAGTTATCTTTGATTGCGGAAAATGGTATAAGGCAAGTTATCACCTGCTCTGCTGTAATTCCGATGCTGATTGGTCAATAGGTGTTAGACCTATAGCCGTTCCCACTTTTTAGATTCAAAATCGAACAGCAGAATTCAATATTACCACTTGAACCACCATTTTATTTTATGTTACCACTTGGCCAGCAATCTGACTTCTAGAGGTCACCAGCCTCGTTCTTGCCTCCAAAGTTACTTAGAAATTTGATGAGTTTTTTTTCTTTTTTCTTACCATGAAGAGCAGGTGATAAATTCGTTACCTAAAATTGCGGTCTGACCTGCTATCCACCCTCATGCAGTCACTCAGATGGGATCCTCGTGTGATCTGGATGACTTCCGGTGGATATCAGGGCGGACCGCACCTTCCAACAGGGCGTAACTTATAGTGTCTGCCAGAAGCCAACTGTTTCGCACGAGGCCATAGGCCATTAACCTCAATTCTGAATTACGTTAGACACAACAAGTTCAAAGTTCAAGATTCTTGCAGTAGACACCAGAGAAAATAAATCTGCTTTGTCAGACTAGATAGGTCGAGCATACGCACGTAAAAATCTAAAAATCCGTTTTGTTTTATAATGTATATATATATATATATATATATATATATATATATATATATATATATATATATATATATATATATATATATATATATATATATATATATATATATATATATATATATATATATATATATATATATATATATAAATGCGTGGGTTATGCTCATTTTGCAAGGCGATTGGTTGTGTCTTATCTCCTTATATCGCAGCCATGATAAATCCCTTTTTGATATTTGATTTTTAATCTCGGCAAGGTACCGCCATATCCGCGGGGTGAGTAGGTCACCCTTTACACGGAGCCGGTGACCTCTGTGTACTTTTGAGGTGTAGGGTTTCGTTCACTTCATCAGACTGCCCTTCGGCTCCACTGAGGAAAGAGGTCTACATCTACACTGACCTAACTATGGCTGACAAGGGGGAAGTTGTCTACTACAATGGCGTGCGTTTTTGCAAGTATAAAGGGCGTATGTACACCTACATGTTTGACCTGTGGAAGGACTTTACATTCGCAGAGTGGGAGCAGCAGTTGAACGACTTCCAGGCCAGAGAGGACGATGTCTGGATCTGTTCTTATCCCAAAGCTGGTAGGTGTGACTTAACCCCTCCAATGCTGGGGCTACATTTGTCTAATAAACAAGGACGCAGATATTTTTTGAAAACCATCTAAACCCTGTTAGGTTGGAATCCATTGGATATAGCTCTCGCTGAGTACTTTCAAATGAGTACCCATGTGCCATGGTTTTGGTAATTTTTTCTTAGTTTTTTTGCATTATTTTGCCACCGGCAGCATAAGGGTTGAACTTTACCAAATACAGAACACCTCGCGCACCTCTGACAAAGAGGCGCCAAGCAAACGTGTCCGGAATAAGCGAAATCTAACTTACTTGATTGAAATCGATAAAGTAGAAAACGTTATTTAGTACCATTGCATTTGTCCCATGTAGGGGAGTCCTATAATGAGTGCGGCATGCAACGAACACACCTCGTACTTTCCACTTGTCTGGGAGGTACAGTTCCTCAATGATACAGACCAACCCGCCAATATGATTGGTCAGATGCTAAATGATACAGATCAGCACGCAATATGATTGGTTAGATACTAAATGATACAGATCAGCACGCAATATGATTGGTTAGATACTAAATGATACAGATCAGCTCGCCAATATGATTGGTTAGATACTAAATGATACAGATCAGTCCACCAATATGATTAGTCAGATGCTAAATGATACAGATCAGCTCGCCGATATGATTAGTCAGATGCTAAATGATATAGATCAGTCCACCAATATGATTAGTCAGATGCTAAATGATGCAGATCAGCTCGCCGATATGACTAGTCAGATGCTAAATGATACAGATCAGTCCACCAATATGATTAGTCTGATGCTAAATGATACAGATCAGCTCGCCGATATGATTGGTCAGATGCTAAATGATACAGATCAGTCCGCCAATATGATTGGTCAGATGCTAAATGATACAGATCAGTCCGCCAATATGATTGGTCAGATGCTAAATGATACAGATCAG